>CAUYLG010049055.1:0-97300 GCA_963573385.1 Cacajao melanocephalus
ACTTTATCCATATATATATGTTTATATATATATATGTTTTATATATATATAAACAGATATATAACATATATACATATATGTTATATATATAACATATATACATATATGTTATATATATAACATATATACATATATGTTATATATATAACATATATACATATATGTTATATATATAACATATATACATATTAGTATATATGTTATATATATAAAACATATTCAAAACTAATATGTATATATATATGTGTATATATATATAGTTTTAAAGTACTGTTGACACTTTTTAAAGTACTTTCTGATGAATTTATTTCTTATTTTTAAAATTTTTTTGGTGACAGAAAACAAAGCTCCTTTCTGGAAAATTACTCTAGCCTTGATTTCTGCATGTGTAAGTGTTCATGAATGCCTATGTGTGTGTTTTAGCCTCTTCTTTTTTTTGCAGGGATACAAAAGAGTTTTGTGTCAATTTCCAAAATAGAATTTGAAAGTAGGTCAGTAAGAGAGCTATAAAATAGGTCAATTGCCATAAATCTAGGCAGAAGGAGGAAATAGGGTTCAGCTCTAGAAAGATTTCATGTTTACACCTCTGGTGCCAGTTCTGCTAAGGCCTAGAGTACCATTTGGGGCACAGAGGTGACACCAGACACTCTACAGTACCATTGCTGGCTGCATTTTCTTTTTCCAGGACAGAGTTCACGGCTGCTGGTTATCAGGACCAAGTGGCAGATTTAAGCCTGATGTCATCAACAAGCCCAGCAGGGGATTGAAGGCAACATTCTTTCTTGGGGATGAATAAGCAGGATACTTTCTCCCCTCCCTGAGTAGGTGAATAAGCACTGGTGTTGAAGAGCAAAACCACATTATTGGGTCATGCTTCTGGTATTTCAGTGCAGTGGAAATGGACATGGAATCCTATTCCACAACCCCCATCCCCAACCCAGAGTGATGCTGCAGTTCCCTCTCTGCTGCTGGAAACATGCCTAAAAGGCTCAGGCTGCAGGACTGGCTTGTACCTGATTTCACAGTTTCCCCTGTAATGACACTGTGGTGTCCTCATCACCGGGGTACACTTTTCCATGAGCGAGACTGTCTACATCTTACCCCCAACAGAGACAGCATTTTCCTGACAGTGCAGGATTTTGATTTCCCAAGACTCGATTTTGTAAGAATTCTTGGCACCCTACCAGGTAGAAGGGGCTCTCTAATATATGAGATTGTAATTTTTGAAAAACCATCAAATCTGGTGGTGTGACCGAGGCTCTTCCATGTGACTTTCTGAGTTATTACCAACACACATTTCTGGTTTCAAATTATTCTGACTCATGCTCATATTTATTCTTTCCATTGTTGGAAATAATCTCCAACTAACCACAATCCTTATGTATTGTCTTATTACCAGAACAAAACACAGTTTGAGGTTGTTTAGAGCCTTAAGAGTTTTATTTTGTTTCTATTAAATTTTAAAATAGTACCAGAAGTAACAGACTTAGTTAAAAATCAAAGATTTTCAAAAATAAAACATGTCCCAGTACAGATTGCTAGCTCTGTGAAAATCAGTTTAAACTTGATTTGCAATGGTAATGAGCCTTAACTGGAATAATTAGGGAGGTTATTGGAAAAATGGTTTGTGAGAGAAATGAAATATTGTCCACTTATTGTCTTGAACCTCAGCAATAAATACGCTTACATGGAATCCCTGTTCTTAAGCCTGGATTGGAAAACTATATACAGAGAAAAATTCCTAAAGACCCCGATGAGAACATGGTCACACACTGGTTCAATTTATCCACTTACCCAGAAATTCCCGTGCCTTCTCTTTCCTAGGCACTGGGCTAGGCATGGACATATCAGATACAAAAGGGAACAAGACAGGGTTACCTCCATGGCGATCCTTGTCTTGCACAGCAATAATTACACCACCAAGCACCACCGCCAACGGCGGATACACAGATCTATGGGAGCACAAAAAAGAAATGTTCACTTTGCCTGCAGAGGCAGAGAAGGCATCACAGAGGAAATGGTGCCACTCTGGACCTTGAAGGATAGATCTGCTATGGAGTGGAAGAAGAGGGCATTCAGACAGTGGGAGAAGCACATGGAAAACCATGATGTGGTCAACATTTTGCAAAAGTCAAGTGGTGCCACACGACTAGAGGGTGGGGCTGTGTCAGCTGGTAGGAAAGAGAGGAGCCTGGGAGTGATGACTGTGGTCTGTATTAGACCATTCTCACACTGCTAATAAAGACATACCCAAGACTGGGTAATTTATGAAGGAAAGAGGTTTAATGAACTCAGTTCCACATGGCTGGGAGGCCTCACAATCATGGCGGAAGGTGAATGAGGAACAAAGGCAATGAGGGGGGCAGGCAAGAGAGTATGTGTACAGGGGAACTGCCTTTTATAAAACCATCAGATCTCATGAGACTTATTCACTATCATGAGAACAGTACGGGAAAAACCCACCCCCATGATTCAATTACCTCCCATTGAGTCCCTCCCATGACATGTGGGGATTATGGGAGCTACAATTCAAGATGAGATTTGGGTGGGGACACAGCCAAACCAGATCAGGACCCACCCCAAATAACCTTGTATGTCTTGTGAAGTAGATTCAATATATTTCTGAAGGCAAGGAGGAACCATGAAAGTTTCATCCAGTTTCCATTTTAAAAGTGCCTTTGCCGTAGCAGTAGCTGGAGTGACAGCAGAACAAGCCCCAGGACCCTGCCCCTGTCTTTGAGGGAAGGCACTATGGTTCTCTACACTGGGGGATTGTGTGGAAGGGGAAGAGCCAGGGGGTTTCTGAGATGGCATGCATAGGACTTGATGCCCAATTAGAAGGGCATGGTTCAGGGAGAGAGAAAGGAAGGGGCCAAAGATGACGAGTTTTTGACCAGCATTGGCAGGGAGAAGATGAAATGGAAGATCTTTGGAGTCAGACAGACCCAGCCTCCAGCCCCAGTTGGACCACTTTTGAGTTCTGTGTTCATGGGCAAGCCACTTATCAAAGGCACCATTTCCTCTCAAAAGAGGAAGAGTAGTTAAATGTCTCCATGAGGGTTGATGAGATCTTGGAGGCCTAGGACAGAGTGGCTGCAGGATAGACCCTGCCATAATTCTTTAAGGTAAGCTCAAAGCCATTCTCTGTATCACAAGACCAGGAGGTCTTTGAAGGCAGGATCTGTGTCTGTGTCCTTAATCTGTGAAGATGCTTCCTACACTATTGGTTCTTTATTTTTCAGCCCAGCCTAGGACAAAGAAAGCTGGAACATTGTAAGTATGGCTAGGGATATTAGGGGAAAGGAATGCTGGAGTTTCTATCCAGGGAGGCAGTGGGATATTTCCTTCACTCAGCAGCTTCAGGGGACTTGCAGCAGTCGGGTGCTGCTGGCCCAGGATCTGATGGAGGTGAAAATTTCAAATGCTTGGTAACTGCTAAAAAATTAAGGCTGCATTAGAATCCAGACCAGAGCTTAGCGTAGGAGGAACAGCAATTGACCCCAGGCCTTGGCACTTCTAAGTTGTCTGTTCTGCCTGAGTTCATCAAGGAGTTAATGGGAGCACGGAGCCCTGGATAAAAGTGCTCACCAGGATGCAGAAATGAGAGAAACTGAAGCAGCAGAGAAAACTGAGATCTGAGAAGTGGACTGAAATAACTATGGTGAAGGAGGGGCCTGCACGCACCACATGTGAGGCTTAGGAGAGGATGGGTGCAGGGTCAGCCACCCCACTCTCAGAGCAGCTGGCCTCCTGAGACCCAGAATCGCTTCTTCATCCTCAAAGTAGAAACTAGGTCAGGCCTCCAAAAAGGAGTTAAAAGTCTCAGCTGCAGAGAGACCCCACTAGGTGCAATCAGCCAGCACTCTGCTTCCTTTGGCTTCATGCAGATCCTTCTTGGAGCTCTGTAGCCACATTTGGCCTCCACAGTTTAAGAGAAATCAAGAAATTGGAGAGGTTCCAAAGGAGAGCAACAAACATGATTAGAAAGAGTGAGAATAGGACCCAAGGGGTACATTAATGAAATTGGGGTTGATTTGCCTGAAACAGTAAAGACAAAATGGGAACTGTATCCAAGTATACAAGGTGGGACCAGTGTCCAGTTATTTGCCAATTTCAAGGGCACAGAATAAGAGGCAAAGGGCCTAATTTGCCACAAGAGAGATTAGGTAAAGATGGCGTTTCAATAAGACATGTAGGTCTAGGGATGGTTTTTCCTGCAGTTATTATAAAGTAGGTCTGCCCTCTCTCCCTAGGAAGAAACCTGCTAGAGATTAGATAGGGAGGCCAAGACTTGTCCCCGGAGCAGCCTGGAGTCCTGCTCCAGCCTCCAGCAACCCCAGCCCTCCCGGCTTCCGGGAGCCCATGCATCCTTGCAGGAATAGAAACCTGATGCGCGAGTGGCCAGCCTGGGTGGGGGGGCAGCTTTGCTTCCTCTGGAGATTCTCCCCAAGAGCAAGAGCAAGCATGACCTTTCATCACATCTTCTCTTTGATGCATTCAAGATACAGCTACCAGCAGAGCCCCAGGTTCTTTGGCAACCACTGAAAAAATGTCTACAACTTCCAGAAACGGCAGGCCAGATCAGATTACCGTGTGACCGACTAACCATGCAGGGGAGATACTCAGAGAGCCTTGTGAATCTTCATGGCCTGAGCTAGTTTTGCTTTGGGTGCTGTGGCCTGGCGTCCAGCACTGCGAGCTCAATCACTCGGTCAACCATCCTTCATGGAAGGAGTCAAGTCAAGATGTACAACCAAAGCATGTGTGCCTGCCCATCCCTCCTGCCCTCAAGACACAGCACAAAAGACACTTTTATCTACGGGCAGGATAACCGTGTGCTTTGTTGGCAAATCAGGACTCTAGAGAGTGAAAGGGGCTACTGTTGATAACTACAGTAGGACAAAACTGGGAACCATGGCCACCCTGTCTGCACCTTGTATCCAAAGCTGATAAACAAGAAGGATGACCTTCATATTAAAATTATCAAGAAATTTTGGAAGCTAGAAAAATATATAGAAATGGAATATTCACTTTATTAAATGTATAACAATTATTGCTGTGTAAAAAGTTATTCCTCAAAGTCATGGATCAAAACAACAAACATTATCTCATGAGGTTTCTGTGGGTCAGGAATTTGGGAGCAGCTTAGCTGAATGGCTCTGTCTTGGGGTCTCTCATAAGGCTGCTGTCATCTGAAAACGACAGGCTGAATGACCCACTTCCAACATAGCTAACTCACATGGCTATTGGCAGGAAACCTCGTTCTTCACCTTAGATCTACTCCACTGGGCTGTTTGAGGCTCCTCACAACATGGCAGCTGCTTGCCTCCAGAGTAAGCAGCCTGAGTCAAGGAGGAAGCTGAAGTGCCTTTCACAATTTAGCCTCAGAACTCACACACTGCTCACTTAGGCTGAGTTTGGTTAGAATGAGTTGCTAATTCACAATTGCAAAGATATGGAACCAATCTAGGTGCCCATTAACCACTGAGTTCATAAAGAAAACGTGGCATATATACACCATGGACTACGACTCAGCCATAAAAAAATAAAATCACATCTTTTGCAGCAACCAGGATGGAGCTGGAGGCCATTATTCTAAGTGAAGTAACTCAAGAATGGAAAACCAAATGCCATATGTTCTTACTTATAAGTAGGAGCTAAGCCATGAGTGTGCAAAGGAATACAGAGTGGTATAATGGACTATGAAGACTCAGAAGGGGAAGGGCAGAGAGACATCAGGGATAACATAAACTACACATTAGGTACAACATATACCGCTCAGTTGACAGGTGCACCAAAACCTCAGAATTCACCACTCTAGAATTCATCCATGTAACCAAAAACCACTTGTACCCCAAAAGTTATTGAAATAAAAAAAAAAGAATGAGTCACTAAGCCCAGACCACATGAAAAGGAAAGAGGATTAAGCTCTTTTTCTTAAATGAAGTATCCTCAAATGCTTGGTCATCCTTGTCATAGTTCATGTTTGTTTTTGAGATTCCCATTTGCCTTTCTCTGAGTGCTGCCTTTGCACTCAGCCTGCCCCTGCTGATGGTGGGAGAGATGAGCACCTGGGCCAGAGGCTGTCTTAGCAGCTGCTGCTCCAGGAGGTGTCTGTTTCTCTTAGTGCTGTCAGTCACTTGGGGTACATAAAATGGGATCTGGGGGTGTGCAGGGAGGGGCATAATGAGCTCCCCATCACAGTACAGTCATGAGTCACCTAATGACGTTTTGGTCAATCACATAGTACACACTTGAGCACTTGTAGGGATGCTCCCATACAATTATAATGGAGCTTCCCCATCCAGGTGTACCTTTTTTTCTTAATCTTTTCCACTGTATTTTTACTGTACCGCTCTGCCTTTTTACTGTACCATTGCCTATGGTATTCAGTGGAGTCATGTGCCATACAGGTTTGTAGCCTAGGAGCTCTACCATGTAACTTAGATGTGTAGTAGGCTGTACCATCTAGATTTGTGTGAGTACACTCTGTGATGTTCACTCAGTGACAAAACTGCCTAACGATGCATTTCTTAGAAGGTGTCATTGTTAAGTATGACTGTCACTTGGTTAGAGAAGTTGAATAGTCAATGGGCAGGTGACATAAATGAATATAGATGGGGTGACCTTTCCTGTCTCTTGTGACACAGAGCATCCCCAAGTTCCTTGCCCCCCGCCCCAGGAGCGTTCTTTCTTTGGCATTTAGATTGGCGACTTAAGTGCTGATTCTGTGCAATAATGAAAGCATCAGAGACGAGAGGGTTTAATCTGCCCAGAAGAGGTTCATTGGGGGCAGGTTTCTGAGGAGGTGAAGGCATGAATTCTTGAAGTGAAAGATCTAGGAGAAGAAAAATGGACCACATGTTATTATAATAGGCAGAGAGGAGCAGGAGGAGTTTTCATGTCTCCAAGAGACGGAATTAAAATGATTTCCAAGAATCTTAATCTTGGGGCGATTGCATTTGTTTACCTTTGGAGTAAGGCTTGGGAACTGTGCTTGGAGAGGTAAAAGCTGTTCTGCAAGCCTGTGTCTGAAATTCTGTCAATAGGTCACGCTGCAAGGAGGCCGACTCTTCACTTACTGCAGAAATTAGGAGTGGCTGCCTATAAATTCCTGGCTTGGGAAGGTTTGCCTCCATTTTTCATCGGCTTGTACTCAGAGCGGATTGAGCTTACAGGAGCTTGGGTGAGAAATAAGTGCCCTGTTCGTTGTGAATGCCCAGGCTGTTAAACGAAAATAGCACACAGGAAACAGTATTGCAAAGGTCAATTCTTCTAGAAAGGAAGGGACAACAAGCCATCTATCTGAAATGTTCATGTGCAGATCTTGGCCTCTGACCCCACACCATTGCCTAACAATCCAGTATTGAATGTGATGTCAGCTTCCATTTCCTGTGAATGAGGAGGCAGAATTTCCATCCAAAGGCAGACCATCTGCCGGACGCAGGATTTGCTCTTTGCCTTAGCTGGCTGTTATTGACGTGTATGAAGGCTTTATGGAGACGGTGTCAGCCCAGGCCCCTTGCTTCACAGAGATGGTTAATTACAGGGTTGAAATCCAGGGCTTGTGGCTGGGATTTTATTTTTCTTTATTTTTCCCCTGCAATGGCTGTTTTGTTTCATTCAGTGAAAAACAAATCAAGGACAGTCTTGGGGTACATTTAGTTCTTTGGAGAAAGCTTTGCGACTTCCAGGTTTAAAAGAAATTTGGACTTTTGCAGTCAAGATTAACAACTGAATATTGAAGAGCAAGAAGAAATTGATCATTAAGAGAAAACGTATACAAGGGCCCCAGCCCAGTGCACAGCACATATTAGGTCCATTTTGAATAAACCATTTAACCAGTCAGAAGGATTCAAGGGGCCAGTGGCTGGGCTCAAGCAAATCTGGCCCTTTGAGCTCAAAGGAAACAATTTTCAATCCTTCTGCCTCGATGTGTCTGAAGTTCTATGGGCCACAAGTATTAGGTTCACCTGAGTACTTGCTAAAACTGTCCTTCCCAGACCTTTCTAATGAGAATCTCCAGTGCAAATGCCAGAGGAATTGAATTCTTAACAAGCATCCCAGGGATCAGGCAGGTTGGGGGACATTGCATTAGTTCATCCCATGCTCACAACCACCTAGGAGGTTTGTATTTTTGCCTTCACTTACCAGATGCTAAAACCGAAGGTTGGAACTCAGGGTTAAAGAAACAGGCGGTATCTTTAACACATCTGAGGTTGGGCTCTGACCTACTTTGCTGTGTGGTGGTGAGAAAGCTGTATCTCTGTATACTGCAGTTTCCTGATCTGTATATTCAGGATTTTAAAAATGAAATAATGCAGGTGAAAGACATTAGCACAGTATTTGATTATACAAAGTATGTAATTATTCACAAAGTAGTAAATGTATTAGTCCATTTTCATGCTGCTGATAAAGACATACACAAGACTGGGTAATTATACAGGAAAAAGGTTTAATGAACTTACAGTTCCACATGGCTAGGGAGGCCTCACAATCACGGCAGAAGGGGCAAGTCACATCATACATGGATTGCAGCAGGCAGAAAGAGCTTGTGCAGGGGAACTCCTCTTTTTAAAACTATCAGGTCTTGTGAGACTTATTCACTACCATGAGAACAGCACGGGAAAGACTTGCCTCCATGATTCAATTACCTCCCACCAGGTCCTTCCCACACACGTGGGAATTCAAGATGAGATTTGGGTGGAGACACAGCCAAAACATATCCATAAACAAGCCTAATTATTAAATAGGTTAAGTAACCAGCTCACACTATCCAGTAATGATTTATCAGTTTGGTCAGAAAGAAAAGTCTTTGAAAACAAGAGGCTTTCTCATTAGTTTCCCAAGTCTCTAACATAGTGTTGCTCATGTTGATTGAATGAATGAATGAACGAAAGATGGACACTGCAAAGCTGGTTGGTAGTACAGTTAGATATGACCCAGGGATTGAACCAGGCCTGGTTTCCAGATACGGCAGCATTGGGAAGGGTGGGGGAGCCTGTGCTTCAATTTAAAAAATAAAAATTTTTAAAAGTCCTGCACCTTGTTAGGAGGATCGACCTGGTCATTGGGAACACTGCAAAACTGGCTGTGGGAGAGACATCTTGAGAAAAGCTCCTCTGCAGTAGGAAGACATGGTATGGAAGGCAGCTTCCTCAAAGGCTGGGTAACTGCCTCGTAGGAGTGAGTGCTCAGTTCGGAACCGGTGAGAGCTCGCAGGACTAGGATGGAATTTCTGCAGGTGGTTCTAGGTCTGAGCAGCACAGTAGAATCACCTGAGGCTTTGGAACTGTTGAGCTCCACGTATTGTAGGAAATTGTGAGTTAACTGGTCTCTGGGGGTGGCACTGTCTTTAATTCTTACTATTCTAATAAGTCCCCAAGGTTGGGAATCATGGTCGCCCGCAAGGTGGGCATCAGCCATCCTCCATAGCTGCAGCCATTTTTGTCAGTGCGGCCCCCTTGTTGCTGCTTTTGGTGGCCGAGCCAGGCTGAAGAGGTGAGGTCAGCCCGGAACTAGGATGAGAAGGCAAGGCCCACCGTTCTTTCCTTGGTGAGAAACACCCTGGGATCCCCTGCGTAGGAGGGCGCCCGGGAATCTTTTTAAGCAAGCCAACCCAGGTGCTTCTTACAATCAGGAAAGTTCGGGAAACGTCGCTGTACTCCCTTTTCTGGGTCCAGGTCCTGGAAAGGAAACAGCCAATCTGTCAACGTAAAGCCTGACACTGTAGATCAAAAGGAACGCCCAGGTGCTTTGTGCCCGAGTCCGAGCTTGTTTCCGGGGCGCGAGATGCCCCGTTGGGCGCCTAGGGCCGGACGGGGGGCGCGCGCCGGGCTGTGGGCCGCTGTGGAGACCCGACCTGCACTCCGAGGGCTCCCGGCGAGCCGGGGAGCGAGCAGCCGAGTCATCGTTTCCAGGTTCAGACTGGAAAGCTGGACCGTGCCGCCGCGTGTGCTCTTGGCAGCCGGGCGTCCCGGGCCCTGCGGCCACATCATCCTGGGGCGGGGACGTGTGCGCTCCGGGCGCCCGGCCGCCACCGAGCCACGTCTATGCCGCCGGCGCGCGCGGCCAGGGAGGCGCCCTGCCCCAAGCCGCCCACCCTCGGGGCTGAGCGAGCCGCGGCTCGGGGCGGGACCCTGGCGGGGGGACCCGAGCGGTCTCTAGGACCCGCAGGACGCCGCCGACGGGCGGGGGTGCGGGGGAGACATAATTTGTTCCGTGGTAATGAGAACGGTGACTGCTGGCTGCGGATCCATTCCACAGTCCGGCCTTCGCTCACTAACGCTCCTCCTCGTCCCCGGGCCAACTCGGACAGTTTGCTCATTTATTGCAACGGTCAAGGCTGGCTTGTGCCAGAACGGCGCGCGCGCGCGCACGCACGCACACACGGGGGCAAACTTTTTTAAAAATGAAAGGCTAGACGAGCTCAGCGGCGGCGCGGGCGCTGCGCGAGGGCTCCGGAGCTGACTCTTCGAGGCAGGAAATCCCTCCGGTCGCGACGCCCGGCCCCGGCTCGGCGCCCGCGTGGGATGCTGCAGCGCTCGCTGCCGGGCCCGAGAGCTGCTGCACAGAAGGCCGGCGACGATGGCAGCGCGCCCGCCGCCCGCGCCCCCCGCCCGCGCCCTCCTGCTCGCCCTGGCCGGGGCTCTATTCGCGCCCCGCGAGGCCCGAGGTAAGTCGCGGAGCCGGGGCCACTGGCTCTGCCCGCCCCACCGGGGACACACACGCTGCGCCCGGGAGCGCCGAGGTCCGGGGCTGCCCCGAGGGGCGGCGCGCCAGGGCGCATCTCCGGAGTCCCTGGGGCTCGCGCTTCCAGCGCGGCGAGACCGACCCCCTCCCAGGTACCAGTTCCCCGGGGAAGGGGGACCCTTGGCCCGCAGCCCCACAGGGACCAGTGCCTGCCCCAGTGGGCACAGCCTCGGGACCGCTCCCCCGTCCACACCCTCCTGGGTGACATTTGCAGTTGTCTCTGTAACTTGACAATTACACGTGTTGCTCGGGACGATGCGTGTCGGGTGCTCTTGTTGGCCCTGTCCCACAGTGATACCCCCACCCCAGGCTCCGGGCCAGCCCCCGCCTTCCCCGCTTACACACTTGGGGTGGGCGCGCAGCGGCCCCGCAGGTGAGGCAGTCCCCTGCTCCGCAGGTGTCCCTGCTGCGCTCCACTGCGGGCTCTATTTTCATAAACGGACTCTCTTAGCTGCTACTTTAGTTTTCTACCCACCGCCCACTCCGCTATTCCTGGTTTCCAGGTCACTCCCTAACTGTCAGTTGCGGGCAAACTTCAGCCGAATTCTCCCTCCTCCCTCTACTCAGTTTCTCTGCCGTAAATAATCACCCACATCAACTTGGTGTAAAGCGAGAACTTATTTAGGAGTTTACTATGAGGATCTTATGGTTGTTTTGCAGGCTTAGATTTTCCCGAGTTGTATCCCCTTAAAACTGGGCACCTGTGGATCCCGTTTGCACAGTGAGGACTCACCCAGCAGGTGCCTTTTTAAAAATCCGGGAGCTTCCCCCGGTCGCCGCTGACGCCTTCTTTCTGCCGCCTGGGGCGCTGTCGGTCCACCGATGAACGACTCGCCTTGGCCCCAAGCTCTAAATTTCTGTGATTCTATATAACAGGCATTTATTTTTCAACAACTGGCCTCAATCACGAGCCGTTACCACTTTATGATACGTTTTATTTTGCGATTGCCACTGCTGCCCTCCACCCCCACCGCGTCTACTGTAATGTGGCTAAAACCCAGTTCTTGTTAAAATCCACAAGGGGAACACCAATTTGGGGATTAACAATTAAATGCAAAGATTGTACAATGCAGTGAGAAAGCCAAGAAAGAATAGTGCTGAGGGTTTAAAGAACTCTATGACCTGTAGTGAATTGTGCTTTGAAAGACTTTTATACAAATTGGTGCTTTTGAATGTTTATTGAGAAAGAACTTTTTAAAAAATGGAAAGTGTCTCAAAGTGTGCCTGACGTGGTCTTTAACTTGGCACGTGCTTTGTACACACAAAGAGAAGTCTACTGAGCAGGAACAATTTTTTTTTAGGGGAAAACGTTTATTAAATCCAGCTAATAATGGGAAATCATTTCTTGGGTGTGTGTTTATTAAATCAATTAAAAATGTTTGTTAAATCCAGCTAATGGGAAATTTTTTCTTGGGTGTGTGTGTGGGGGAGGACTTTTACTATTTTATGACTTCAGCTTTGGTGGAGAGAGTTTTTCCTTAAGATAGCTATGACCCAAAATAGAAAGCCAGGGAGGCATAAGCACTTTGAATGGGTTACCTACTGCGATCTATTCCAGGATTCACTGCTTGTTTACCCTTAGATTCTCAGTATCAAGTCTTCAATCATCAGTGCCCCAAATCATACCACTGAAACTGTTTAAAGCTCCAAACATTTAATGAAACATTTCTTTGCATTGGCAAGAGAAAAGGAGGAATTGCTACTTGTTGGGACTGAGCATATTCTGAGTTTGTTCCTAGGCTTGTCTGTACCCTGAGCCCTGGCACAGTTGCCTACTTGGTACCTTCTGGGGCAACTCGGCCTAACAAGTCCAAAGCAGAACCCTAGATCCCAAACTCGCTAGTTGCAAATCATTCCTTCCCCAGTGTTCCCAAACCCAGCAACAACCTCCTCTGCCTTCTCCAGATGCCTGTGCTAACAGGTAGGAAGTCATCCCGGTGTCTCCCTTTTTACTCCATAAGCCACCAATCTCCTGAATGTATTCCCATCTACCCACTTCCTTACATCCCAAAGTGTGCCTTTTCCAGTCCAGGCCACCTTATAGGAAAAATCTCTTCTGCGGAAGTCTCTTATTCATCTTATCCAACTGGCCTCCTGGCCTTTCACTTATCCCTGCATGGCATATTTGCCTCCACAACAGAGCCAAAGTTATTATTTTCAGTCATGGGTTAGATCATTCAAGTTTCCTGTCTGAAACTCCCCAGTGGCCCTCTATCACCCTTTGGAAAGAAAATCCAAACTTCAGCATGTCCTAATTCCTGTTTTCCTTTCTGATCTCCTTTCTTACCATTCTCCCCTTGCTCACACTACTCTAGACACACTGCCGCCTTTTCAACTTCCCAATATAGTAGTGCCATCATTAAAAAAAAAAAAAATCAATGTTTGCACTAAGAAGACTTTGCAAATACTTTTCAGTCTTTTGCCATGCAGTGTTTTATTGCATTTCATCCCTCTTGTAACTTTTTGCTTTTCCTAGCGTTAATAATTGCCTTGTTTTGATTTTTGTTTGCTTTATTTTCTGTGCACCAAGCTGTGATACTGTGATATAATAAGAAATATATATTTGGTCTCTGCCCCTTGTTCCTGGCACAGAACTCCTAAAATCCTTGGAATATCTGGGGTGTTAAGAGTGTCTTTTATATGCTAATCAGCTTACTAAGGCATGATTGGAGTCCGTACTTTCAATGCCTCTCCCCTGGCAATCTCCAGGGAGGGGAAAGGAATTGAAGGTTGACTTGATCACTAATGGTGTAATTAATCACACCTATGTAATTAGTCCTCCATAAACCCCCAAAGGACAAGGTTTGTATAATTTCCAGATTGCTGAGCAAATCAAAATTTCTGGAGGGTGGTGTATCTAGAGAGGGCATAGAAGCTCTGCATCCCTTTCCACGTTCTCTGCCCTTTGCATCTCTTCCAACTGCTGTTCATCTGTGTCCTTAATTACATCTTTCATTAATATAATAAACTGGTAAATATAAGCAAGTGTTTTCTGGGGTTCTGTGAGCTAACCTAGCAAATTAACCAAACCTGAGAAGGGGGTGTGGGACCCCCAATTTATAGCTAGTTGGTCAGAAGTATGGGTGTGACAATCTACTACTTGTGATTGGCAGCTGGCATTGGGGGGCAGTCTTGTGGGACTGAGCCCTTAACCTGTGTGATTTGATGATGGTTTCTCCAGGTAGCTAGAGTCAGAATAGAGTTAAATTGTAGGACACCCAGTTGATGTCCATTGAAGAATTAGTGGTTGGTGGGGAGAAATTCCCACACATTTGGGTAACCAGAGGTGAAACATTCAGTACTGAGAGAGAGAGTAGGGGAAATACTTGGTTTTTGTTTTTTCTCATCCACTACACAACGTCTGTTTTACCTCCACACTTTCTGGAAGAACTATCAAGCTCCTTTCAATATGATCAAACACATCAGGTAATCTAAGCCATGATTTTTTTTTTCTTGACGTCATTTTTCCTGAGCCCTTCTTCCTTCTGTTCCAATATGATTTGGTTACTTTTTAGGCATAAATTACCGCTGTTGTCTCAGGACTACCCTTATTACTAAGATGCTAAGAATTCCTCTTGCATCCTTCCTGTGTTGAATCACCTACATTCCGAGCACCATAACTATTTATTAGTTCATTCCTCATTTCTGTGGGTACATTTTCCAGTAACTTCCTGAGGAAGGGTGTTGGGGAGATACAATTTTTTTACATAACTTGTGAATGTATCGGATGCTTTCAGCTGCAAATAACAAAAAGAAACTTGCAGCAGCAATTTTTACAAGCTTGTATTCTTTACAAGCAGTTGCAAAGTGAGAAGTTTGGTGGCTGGTCTAACTGGTGTGTCAGGTCAGTGATGTGATCAGGGACACAAGCACTTTCTTTTATTTCTTTTTTTTTTTTTTTTTTTTTGAAAGAAAGAAAAAGAGAGGAAAGACTTAGGTGTTGACTTTTGCCTTTAGGCTTACTTCCTCATGGTCTCATGATAGCTGCTGTAACTTGTGGCATCATATCTGCATTCCAGGCAGTAATACAGCAGAAAGGACAAAAGGTAGAACCAGTCAAATCTGTTTTCATCAGGAAAATAATGTTTTCACAAGCCTTTTTAGTAGATTTTGTCATAGATATCATTGGCTTGACTGTGACACAGGGCCATTGATAGCTTGTACAGAATACTAGAAAAGTAAATATTTTTAACTATATACATTGGTTCTTCAAACAAAACAGTTCTGTGAGTGAAAAAGAAGGTTGGAATGTGTCTCTGGCATACCTCGTTTCTCTCTCTTTCTCTCTCTCTCTCTCACACACACATACACACACACACACACACACCCATACACTCATTCATTCCACCCTTGATTGCTTGTTTGTTTAGGCACAGAATTCCAAGAAATAAGTCATATTTTCTCAGTATTTTATAAAGCATTTCTTCATTGTTTCTGTGGCCATGCATGACTGCTTGAGAAGTTGACGGTATTCTGCTTGTCAAGCCTTTAAATGTAGTCTTTTTTTCTTTTTGGAAGTGATTATCTTTTTTCCTTGTCACTAGTATTTTTGCATTTTATGATTATGTGCTTTAGCAATGCTCTTATCAGTAATTGTTAGGAACTCAGTGGGCCCCTTCAGTTTGAAAATTCATGTTGTAAAGTTTCAGTATATTTTCTTGTATTAGTTCTTCAATTATTTCTTCCTTACTGTTTTTACCACAGTTTTTCTGAAACTACTATTAGCCAAATGTCCTATCTCCTGAAAACATCCTTTAATTTTCTTATTTTTCTTCCCTTTGCATTTTTGTTCTACTTTCTGGGACAGTTGTTTAATTTCATTTTCCAACCCTTTTTAATTTTTTGTCCAGGCACAGTAGCTCATATCTGTAATCCCAGCTCTTTGAGAGGCTGAGGCAGGAGAATTGCTTGAGCCCAGGAGTTCAAGACCAGCCTGGGCAACATAGTGAGACCCCTCCCCTCCACCATCTCAACAAAAAATTTGTAAAAAAAAATTTACTGACCATGATGTCACACACCTTTAGTTCCAGCTACTCAGGATCCTGAGGTGAGAGGGTCACTTGAGTCCAGGAGGTCAAGGCTGTAGTAAGCCATGATCATGCCATGGTACTCCAGCCTGGTTGACAGAATGAGACCCTGTATCAAAATAAATACATCATTTTAAATTTTATCCTACCACATTTAATTTCCAAGAGGTGTTTCTTGTGCTAGGAATGTTCTTTTATTCTTCTTATAGTGTCCTCTTCTTTTTTTGTAATGGATATAAGATTGCTGTTAACTCTGAATGTGTTAGTCATTACTTGTTAAACATTTTTTGTTCACTTCATTCTCATTGTTAGCTTTAAATTCTCTTTCCACACATTTGTTTAATATCTGACTTCCTTCAAATGTCTAATTTTTGGCTCTCTGTTGATATTTAATAATGAGAGATTAAAGAGCTGGTTGGAAGTTTTGTGTACTTCTACAGATGGATTTACTGACTGATGAACTTAGATTTTGCTGAGAGACATCCATATACCATGGACTCTGTGTTTCTTAGGCTGGTCAATTTCTCCAAGGAAGAATCCCTCAGCTTTCTGCCAAGGCAATTTAAGTCTGGCAATTGAAGCCTGGCTCTGGGGCCTGTGAGCTGAGCAGGGGAAAAGAAGATAGTGTTGCCATTAAGTATGCTTATATTGTTTAAAGTTAATCCTTTTGTTTTCAGTTTAGCACTTTGCTACCCCTCCTTCACAATGCCTGGGAGTCCTTATGTACAGAACTTCTCTACTTCAGTGTCTTCAGGAAATAAACCTCCTGTGTCGATCAGAGTAGGACAGGCAGCCACTCAGATGTGTTGGCTTTGTAAGTGATCTAGGGCTCTAGCCTCTCCTTATACAGCCTTTTAGCCTCAGCCTGTGTGGGCCTTGGGAGGTGCTCAGTGCCGCATGTTTCCAAGACTTTCCAGGGTTCTGCTTATCCATCTCACCTTTCTGATGGCTACCCTTCTCTCCAGGTCATAAGTTCCTATTCTCTCTTCCCTGCTAAATAGGTAATAATTTGTCCATCCCCTTTCCATCTCCCAAAGCTTTGCTTCTTTGTTTTATAATTATTATTATTGTTATGTTTTGAGATAGGGTCTTGTGTTGTCATCCAGGCTGATGTGCAGTGGTGTAATCACAGCTCACTGCAACCTCAACCTTCTGGGCTCAAGTGATCCTCTTACCTCAGCCTCCCTAGTAGCTGGGACTCCAGGTACACACTACTATGCCCAACTAATTTGTTTTTAATTTTTCAATTTTGGTCAGGCATGGTGGCTCACACCTGTAATCCCAGCACTTTGGGAGGCCAAGGCAGATGGATCACTTTTCAGGAGTTTGAGTCCAGCCTGTCCAACATGGTAAAATCCTATCTCTAATAAAAAAAATACAAAAATTAGCCAGGCATGGTGGTGGGCACCTGTAATCCCAGCTACTCCGGAGGCTGAAGCAGGAGAATTCCTCGAACCTGGGAGGCAGAGAATACAGTGAGCCAAGATCACACACTGTACTCCAGCCTGGGTAGCAAAGTAAGACTCTGTCTCAAAAACTAGAAATGAAAATATAATTTTTAAATTTTTATACAGACGGAATCTCACTCTGTTGCCCCAGGCTGGTCTTGAACTCCTGGGCTCAAGCATCCTCCTGCCACAGCCTCTCAAAGTGCTGGGATTACAGGCATTGAACCATAGTATGCAGCCTGTTATTGCTATTCTAATTATTCTCTTATTGTAGGGTTCCAGAAGCAAGTACAGATAAACACCTGTGACTCTGCCGTGTACATTTAGAAGTTAGCCTAGGCTTTTATTACCATGCTCGACATATAGATGTATTTTCTTTCTCTCATTTGTCATTTGTCACTTTCTACTCCTTCCTTGTGGAAACAAAAATTAAACTCATTTTTAAATGTTTCAAAACTTTCTTTTCAAAACCTATAAAAACTCAAAGTCAACGTATACCTAATTAGATAAATGTTGCAGCTGTGGAAACTGTAACAAAATTTTTCTTAAGGAATGCAGCTACATCATTTAAAGAAGCTAAACACATTTCTTCCTGGTGTAGATGATGCTGTAATGAACTCATTAGAGTTGCAGAAAAAAAAATTTTGTATCAGAGTGTGTTTCAGAGGCCTCTTTAAGCTAAATTGTTTCTGCAGCATCCATGATTTATAAAGACAGGTGTAGAATTTTCAGATGTTACTTCTGTACCAAATGGCTAGCCCTACAGCCCTTTGGCTGTGTGCCCACAGGGAGCTATATGAAGCGGCCTTGGGGTATGTACATGCTCTTTAGTTGTCAGCTCTCTGGGATGGAGAAGTTAAATTGATATAATCTTGACAGAATGTTTTTGAAGGTAGTTGCTGTGCCTTTTTCATAGTTGTTTCTTTATATGTTTGGTTAGTATTTTATTAAACCTAAAATTCTCATACCAGCACACTGTTACTTAAAAAGGCATTTGTTGGGTGCTTCAGTGCCAGGAGCTGTGCTCAGGTCTTTGCATGCACTATCTCATTCAATTCTGGTGAAAGAATCTTGTTGTGGGTCCTGTTAGTACCCTCATTCTACAAAAGAGGAAATGATAGCCTCAGATGGTGAGATCAGCAGTGTCAGGTGCAAGGCAACCCAGGCCACCTCATGCTGGAGACTGGATCTTAACTTAGCTGTGGGAAACATTTTGAAACCCATCTTTGCCATAACCATAGTAGTGAGATTGTAATTAGCTTGGTTCTCAGCAGAACAGTAATGTAGTTCAAATAAACGTTATTTGCCCATTGAAATGTGCACATTGAATATTATACTTTCTCACAGGCTGCCATTTCAATCTTCATACTTTCTGCAACCCATTTTTCATCCTGTTTCTTTTGTGCTTTATTTAATGCCCAATATACCTTGCTGCCAGTTGATAGATGGGATGGAGAAGCCGAATAATTCAGCATCATATTGATATTCTTTATCCTTTAAGCTTTTATGTCATTCCAAGGCTACATTAAGAGCTCAGCTTCTTGGCAACTGTTTAAAAAATTGGACAGCTTCATTGGATAACATTTTCTGTCTGTTTACCTACTCCCAGAAGCCTTGACCTGCTTAATCAGTTTAGATGATCCATTCTTAGAAATGTTGAAACACCTTGACATGTCTTCCCCTAGCAGGCATGATGAGTCCTGGCCTGCAATTTGGCCGAAAGATTCCTTGTATTATGTGTTGCTATGTTTGTCATTAAAGCTAGGATAGGATGGGAGCATTTCTTGTGAGAGATATGCTCACTTGAATCTGAATGTGATCTGAGAACCTGGTCTTGCTTTTTAATTTTGTTTTATTTTGATCCTGAGGTGTTTTTGTTTTTGTTTTTGTACTGTTCTTCAGAGCCTTCATTAGGATTTAGAGTCTGCCCTATACGTTAAAGTGCATCTGTTGTCTGCCTATGGAAAGGTACATTCCTGAAGCATACTAAGTAAAACTTTTGAACTAAAATCATTTTTTCAGCCAGTTTCAATATAATTTGAGATGCTTATGAAAAAGATGATTGAAAAAGAAATCCAGCCCCATCATTCATTTATTTCTAAAATGTGACCCTTTTAAAGTTGAAAAATGGGCATAGAATAAATTATACACCCATATTTTTGCCAGCCATATTCTACTATATATGCTTCAGAACTTTCAATATTTAAAGATATAAAATGTTAAAGATATATTTATAGCCATCCTGTTCTCTCCACCCATTCAGACTATTTTATCTCAGTCTCCCTTTTGCAGAGGCTATAGTACTGTGAAGTTGGTTGGTTCATGTGTGTGTGTGTGTGTGTGTGTGTGTACACACACCTACCCCTAATCAATATCCGATATTCTTTATATTTTTAAATATTAGGTAAATGGTACCCTACTACATATGACAACCTTCTGCTACTTTCTTTTAAATCAATATATATTTTAGACTTACTCATTTATGTGCTTGGTTCATTTCTTTTAATTAAATGATTATATTATAACTTGTGTACTCCTCTGTTTATAAATATATTTTCCCCAACTTTTTGATATTGTGATGGTGCAAGAATCCTTGCTATCTTATGTATAGGCATAAGCTCTAAGGAAGTTATTACAAGTGAATTACTGAGCTGTAGAGCACACCAATTTTTTACTGTAACATATTTTGTTAAGTTGCTTTCCAAATTTTTTGTACCAATTTGTGTACCTAGTTATTGGAGAGTTCTGGTTACCCATGTCGTTGTCAGTACCTGGTATTTTCAGACTTTTAAATGTTGCAAAGTTGGATGTTAAATATTTTATTTTAATTGGCATTTTTCTCATTGCTAAAGACTCTAAGATTCTTATATATTTATATATCCTTTGTATTTCTTCTTTGAATTACTTATCCTTATTTACTCATATTTCTTAGTTTAAGCAATCCTTCTCTCTTTCTTGAGCTCTGAAAGAAAATTTTATAATTTCTTCTAAATCTAAAATTTTTGCTGTTCTCTTTTAGAATAACTGGAATTTAATTTTCATTTATTGTATGAGACTCATGTCTATGTTTCCCCCCATCTGGAAAACCAAATGATCTAGTAACATTTGTTGAATTCTTCTCCACTTCTGATAAACAGCAAGAATACACAGATACGCTTTTGGCTTCTTTATCTTACTATTCTATTTACCTCAGTTTCAGCATCATGTTGTTCTCACTATCCTGTACTTCATAATAAGCATTCAGTGTTTAGATTGGTTGGCATGATGGTTAAACTTGATTGGATTGAAGGATGCAAAGTACTGATCCTGGGGGTGTCTGTGAGGGTGTTGCCAAAGAAGATTAACACTGGAGTCAGTGGGCTGGGAAAGGCAAACCCACCCTTAATCTGGATGGGCTCCATCTAATCAGCTGCCAGCATGGCCAAGATTTAAAGCCGGCAGAAAAGTGTGAAAACACTAGACTGGCTTAGCCTCCCAACCTACGTCTTTTTCCTGTGCCGGATGCTTCTTGCCCTTGAACATTGGACTTCAGGCTCTTTGGCTTTGAGACTCAGATTGGCTTCCTTGCTCCTCAGCTTACAGACGGCCTATTGTGGGATCTTGTGATTATGTGAGTTAATACTCCTTAATAAACTCCCCTTTATATATATCTCTATTAGTTCTGTCCCTCTAGAGAACCCTGATACCGTGGTACATAGTGGTACACAGGGCAGACACTGAAGCCAGCTTGCTGGAATTTGCAGATCAGCTCTGACACTTGGCTCCTGACGTGATCTTGAGAAGGTGACTGACTAACCATCCTGTGTGCCCAGACTTTCCTAATTTAGCACTGAAGATCGCACATCACAGGAAACCCCTCAGTGCCAGGCAAATTGGGATCGTTGGTCATCCCAAAACTTGGACAAACTGTGTAATCTTTTTCTTTCCCCATTTTCCCCTTGATGAAATAATTATATCTACCTCCACAGGGCCTTGCTGCAGGTGAAATGAAAGAATACATGTACAGTGCTTTGAGCAGTGCCCAGACCATGCTAAGTACTCGATAAAGTTTAACATCTCCTTCCCTTCTCTCCCTTCTCCTTTAAAGTTATCTTGACCCTGAAACTTTAGTGTTTAATACATAGTTTAGAATCTTCTTCCTAAGTTCTGCAAAATGCTGTATGGGGACTTGTAGATTAATTTAGGGGATAATTGATATCCTGATGACATCAAGGCTTCCCATGATGAATGTGGTGATTTCTCTATTTGTTCCCTTTAATGCTACTCAGTAAGTTTTCAGTAATTTTCTCTTCAAGGTTCTTGCACATCTTTGTAAAATATATTTCTAGATATCCTAAGTACCTCATAGATTTGTTGTCACTTTAGATGGTATCAACTGTTTTTTTTAAAGATTTTAACTTTTTAAAATGAAAAGTTTTAAACATACACAGAAGTAGACAGACTGCAATCAATACCCATGTTTCTATCACTCAGTTTCAACAAGTGCCAGTTCATGGCTATTCTTGTTTTATCTGTGGAGTCATTTCTTTATTGAAAGTTCTAATCAATGTTTTCTTTTTGGTGTATAGGATTGTTACTTATTTTTGTATGTTGACTTTGAATTCAGAAATTTTGCTCAATTTTTTTGTTAATCCTGATGATTCAAATCATAGTTAGGTATTTGCTCCATTTTTATTCTAATAGTTTGTCTGTAGATTGGCTTCATAGAAATTCTAAGAGAATAATCCCCTGAAAGGGTAAGTTTTGTTTTTTCCTTTACAGTCCTTATGCATTGTACTTCTTTTTTCTTCTTTCATTGGGTAGCATCTCCATTGCAGTCATAAATGTAAGGATTAGCCAGGCCCAGTGACTCACATCTGTAATCTCAGCACTCTGGGAGGCTGGGGAGGGGGAAGAGGGGGATTACTTGAGCCCAAAAGTTTGAGACCAGCCAGGGCAACATGAGGGCAAGCCATTTCTACCAAAAAAAAAAAAGTCCTATGGGGTGCCATGCACCTGTAGTCTCAGCTACATGGGGAGGCTGAGATGGGAGGATTGCTTGAACCCAGGAGGTCAAGGCTGCAGTGAGCTATGATCTTGGACTGCACTCCAGCTCAGGAGACCCTGTCTCAAAAAAGAAAGAAAGAAAAAAGAAGTGATTGGTAGTCTCCTTGTTTTTTTTCTTTTTTTTTTCCAACTTTGATGAGAATAACTAACTTTTGCTATCTTTACACATCTTTCTTTTCTTTCTTCTATTGCTGTAGGATTATTTATACCTACTTCTTCCCAGTTCTGTTAATGTAGAGGTTACCTATTCTGTTTCCACAGTTTTAGTAGTACCATTAAATTTTTAACATTTATGCTTCAGTAACAGGGTCAATAACTTTGGCCTCCTCCCAAACAATTCTATAGATTAACTGTGCTTTAATGCCCTTCCTTGCACCTCCCATTTTTTATTGTTGTCTAGCATTTTAGTTCTGCCATTTTGAAACACATCTCTCATCAGAAAATGTAGTGGGGAAATACTAGGTTTTGTTCTGTGCTGAGCAGTCCAGGCTTATGCTGATTTATCCAATGCAACCAGTTTCTTTTTTCTTTTCTTTTCTTCCTTTTTTTTTAACCATGGCTTCTGGCAAACCACTTCCACTTCTGAATCCAGTCACTTCTTATTGAAGTAGTCTTCTATTGAAGGTCTCTGAGTAGCAAATTCCCTATATTTGTTTACCTGGAAAACGTTTTTCTTTTGTAAATGTTAGTTTAGCTATGTTATTTTAGCAGATATTACCTGTTGTATCCTGGCCTCTCCTGTTGTTGTTAAGGAGTCTTTCATTTAGTTTGCCTTTGCACTAAACCTGCTTTTTTCTCTGGTTACTTTTAAGGTAATTGGTGGTGTTGGTGGTGGTGGTGGAGTGTGTGTGTGTGTGTGTGTGTGTGTGTGTGTGTAGTTCTGTATTGTCGTGTGTTTTTATGTAGTTTTATATTAAATTTGTGTATTTCTGGCCTTGCTCTGGTTCTTGAATCCAATCAATTATTTAAAAATGTTTTAGCTAGCATCTCTTTAATTACTGCCTTGCCCTTTTTTTCCTCATCACTTCCTTTGGAACTTTTGTTATATGTAGTTGGACTTTATAATTCAGTCATCCTGTTTTTAGCTTCTCTTTATCTCTTTATCACTCTTCGCTTTATATTCTGAGTGATGTCTACAAGTCTAAATTTTCATTTTACCAATTCTCTCTTGAGCTGTGTCTAAATGTTGTTTAAACTGTCTATTGACTTAACATTTTTCAATATCTTTAATTTTTCATGTATGGAAGCTTTGCTTTGCTCTTTTTCAAACTTGCCAGGTCTTTTTAAAAAGTAATATTTAAAAATTATCTTTCATTATCTTTTCTTTGTATTCATACATGTCTTTAATAATTTAGGATTTATATATATTATCCATTTCAGGTTATTATTTCAAGTTCTTAGGATGCTGATTCTGTATTATCATGGATTATCTCTTCCAGTGCCTTGCAATTTTAAACTGTGAGTTCATTTTTAGCACTTTTCCCTCCACTGCTACCCTCTCTATGGGAGTCTATGCACCCTGGATTAGGAGAGTACCTGTGGAGCAGAGTTTGTTACTCATGATAGATGCCTCAGAGATTTCCCTTGCCTAACCCCAGTTATTGTGGGAATTTTTCACCATGTGGTTATTCTAAATTTCAGTCTCCATACCCATGTGGCAAAGGCTTGAAGTTTCTATTTCTCTTGTGAAACTCCCTAACCCTTACCAGATCTTTGGGGGGACATGTCACTTTGAACTTGCTCTTTGGCATTTGGTAGAAGTTTTCTAGCCCTGATGACTTGGGAAGGGCAGTCTGTCTGGGCTTGGTTTTACGAAAGGATCTTAGCTAGAGTTCTCTGAACTTGTGTGTTCAAGATCATACCTCCTGTTACTAAACTCACAGTTTCTAGGCTGAAGGCTTATATCTACCAGGCCTCTGGGATTCCTTGGCTTTGGCAGTGGGTGGCTACTCTGGCTAGAAATCCCCTAATTCTCTGATAATTTCCTTTCCCTTCTTTAGTTCAGTAATGTAAGGTGTCAAGTTTTATTTAGCATTTTTCTGTGTTTGTAGTAGAAAGGTTTTCTAGCTGTGTCAGCTCAGTCCACTGTGTTTTCAGAACTGGACATCTCTGATATTGATTCTTTGGTTCTTTCAGTCAATACATTTGTTTGCTGCCAATTGTAATCCCAGATTTGTGCCGGGAACTGGGGATACAGTGCGGAGAAAAACAGACGCCCTCACTTCATGGCCTATAGAGCAAGTGGATCATAAAGATGTACAGAAAATGAGTTGGACCCACTTGGCAGCTTGATTTTCAACTTCCAATACTCCAAACTCTCAGTCAGAAAAGTCAGCTGCTTTCCTGCTGGCATGTTAGTCTTTGCCTTGGCAGCTGCAGGGGTGAGATGTGCTAATGATGGGGCCAAGCTGAGCTTTGGGGGTGAAGCCATCAGCTGTTCTCATCTCCCTCTGGCGGAGGCAAAATGAGAACAGCTGGGAAGCAAGGCCAACATACACTCCCAGAAGCCGCTCCTCTGCCAGCGGAGGTGTCAACAGAATTCCAGTCATGCGAGCCTTCCAGGAGTGTGTACTGCATTCATTCCATACTTAAACACTCTAGTGTACAGAGAAGATTGTACAGTGGAGTAAGCCGATGATGGAAACACTCATTTGTATATTTTTGTTACCTGTAGAATGAACGCTATGATTCCATATGGATTGATTTCTCCACTGATTTATCCAGAAGAAAATCTAGATGCCTGGTTTGCCACTAAAAGTTGGACATGTCAGATAGGTTTAAATAAAATATTGGTTGGCTGCTTGTTTGTTATTTTCATCCCTTATTCCTTCGTGTCTCCATTGTTAAGCACAATTATTGGCATAAAAGAGGTTTTTAATACCCATTTTTAGACTGCATTCTAGCCTGGGCAATAGAACAAGAATCCCATTCTCTCTCCCTCTTTCTTTCTGTCTTACATTCTTTTTCTTTCTTTCTTTCACTCTTTATTTCTTTCTTCTTTTCTCTCTTTTTCTAAAAAAAAAAAAAAAAAGATTTAGTCAATTTAATTCACTAAGCTTTACTTCCAGTGTCTTAGTAGGGAGAGTCTGCTCCTTGGAGCGTACTGTATTCAGCTGCAATAGATGGTCATCTTGATACTTTTTTCTCACATATTTTAGTCTCTTTCTCTGTTTCTTGTCTGCTCTCCTGTTAAAAGGTGCTTTTGATCCTTCTTTCTCCCTCAGCACTGCTGAAGACTAAGCCATTGGTTACAGAGGCTCAGTGAGAAAGCAGTTTCCAAAGGGGTAGGCAGAATGGGCTGGGATAGGATATGGTTTGGAAAGCCAAATCAAGACAACTGTTTTCAAGCACAAAAGCTCCTAGTAGAAGCATCTGCTTCTCTTGTGGACTTCAGTGACATAAAATAATGAGATTTCTTCAGTTTATCTCCCCTGATGTTACTTCCTTATGGATTTAGTGGGTCAAGAGTGCTGTGTGTTCTAGCATCGTAGTTATAAAATTGACAGGTGGCTTGGATCATGGCCAGAATTCTGGACTTGGAGTGAGAAGTGGCTCTGAGTTCCGACTTGGCCTCTTTATAGCTGTGTGACCTTGAGGAGCCCACTAAATCTTTCTGAACTTAGTTTCTTTGTTAACAAAGAAGAAAGATGCAGCCTACCTCCCTGGGTTGTGGTGAGTACCAAACGAGGGAGATGTTGGGGAATGTGTTTTGTAATTTAAGGTCTTCTCTTTAGATCATACAGGGGGACAATGGGACCACTGTTCATTTGTTCATTCAGTGACTGAAGTTTGCCTTCATGCCTTGGACGGCACAAGTTCTCAGCATCCATGAGCCACCACCGTCCCCTTCTGCTCATGGTAGATGGGTGTCCAAGTTAATCCCAAAGTTTGACAGAGGGGGTTGCAGAGATTTGGAAGAGCAGGGCAGTTTCTGTTCCCTTTTCTCCTATCTTAAATCTCACGTCTCCATCTTTGTTATTTATCAATCTAGCATTAGGGGCATCTCTATTAACCAGGACTATTTGAGATTGTGTTAATAATGTGAACTCTTTCAAATATTTACTTATAGCACACAAAATGGTCATTAGTTTCTCTCTCCTCTGCTGTATGGGACACACTGTGGGCTGGGCATAAGGGCGGGAGAGAATGAATGATAGCATATGCCCAGGCCAGGGACATGGGTTTTCCTAGCCCTCAACTTCCACTGGCTTCTTGAGAAAGAGGTTTGGGAGGGAGGATAAGTGTAGAATGGCGAGGAAAATAAAATTTAATATGCCTCACAGGGTACTGGCTTGGCATGAATAAGATTTAGGAACCTCACATTTGTGGATGAAGCAGACACGTAAGCTCTTAAGTGTTAATTACCAGTTAGAGCATGTGATTGTGGCAGTCAAGCTGGTTACTCTGCATCCTTGTGGCTCCAAACAATACAAATTTAGAACATTCAGAATCTGACAGAAATGTTCCGCTCTAAGAGCAAATATTAGTGGTCTTTTCCCAATTGACAGCAAAACGTTAGTGAATGGAAAGATCTACCCCACACTGCTAAGATTGTTCATTTCTTGAATCTTTCTGAAACCGTAAGTTGTAGCTACCGTATTTTCTGACTTGCACAGCAGCAAATGAATTTTCTAAAATCTCCACTCGGTTCAATGCATGATCAGACAACACCCAAGGGCTGGTTATAGGTTTATCTGTGTACCTGGAGAACAGTCACATTTCTGAATGGTAATTGCTTTTTCTTTGTAGGATAGAATTGAGGAATCCCATAAAGGGATTTTGCTTGTGTGGTGTCTCTGCTAGCCACTGGTTCAAGGACTTCTCATATAGCCTCGCCATGCCCTGGGAGGCAGGCATTATGACCACACTCTCTTCCAAATAGGAAAGCCAAAGCTAGGATATTTAACTTGTGCAGTTATGCAGCTAAAAGGTGGCACAGCCGAGATTATGCACAGGAATTACTGCACAAATAGGGAATATGCTAGAAATTGGACTTACATGAATAATAGTAATAGTGATGACACCGGCTATTAACATAACATTCAGCAGGCTCTGGACTAATCCCTTTACATGAATTATGTGGTTAAAATATCCCTATAGGCCTTAGAGAGATGGGCTATTATTATTTCCATTTTACAGATGAAGAAACTAAAGTATAGAGAACTTGTGATTTGCCTTAGCCCCTGCATCTTTTAAGAGGCTGAGCCAGGATTGAAGTAGGCAGTTGATTTCAGGGCCCACATGCTAAACCACTGGGCTGCCAAGGAAGGACCCATGATGTCCAGGAACTCTTGTGTACTCTAAACCCTTTGCAGCCATCTCAGCTGCATTTGAGATAGCAGATATCTTGCAGATAGCAGATATCTTTGCAGATATCTCGGCTATCTTGGGGCATTGGGATTTGAGGAGAGAACCTACAAAGACACTGAGATAGAATAACACTTGAGTCTTCAGCTGTGTGAGTCTCAGGAGTTTGTCCTGTGGGCACTGACCTGCAAGGGCTGGCAGGAAAATAGGACTGGAGACCCATTTGCAGGGCCTGGCATCTCTGGCCCTTCATTTTTGCATCAAAGGAACTTGTGGACTTACCAGCTAAAATGTGTTCTTTCCGAAGGAGAAACTTACGTTTAATAATTAAATATACTATCCTCTGTTTTCTCTCACAAATGAATACAGGACTCAACCTAATAACTTCTACCTATGATAGCTGTAGAAAATAGTTGTAAGCATGATAAACTCACATGCATGAGTGCGTTTGTTATTTATTGCTGTGTGATAAATTGTGACAACTTAATGGCTTACAATCACACCTGTTTACAATGTCACAGCTTTTGTGGGTTATGAATCTGGGTACAACTTATCTGGGTCCTCTAATTCAGCTTCTCTTGCAGGTTGCAGTCAAGGTGTTAGCCAGGACTGGGTCTCATCTGAAGACTCCACTGGGAAGGATCTGCTTTCAATCTCACAAAACTATGGCATGATTCAGTCCCTTGAGTTGTTGGACTGAAGATCTCGGTTCCTAGCTGATTCCCATTTTCCTAAGCAGTATTATCTCCATTATAGAAGCTTGCTTCATCAAGGCATGTAGACTTAGAAGGCAGTAGAATCTGCTAACAAGACTAAATCACAAGCTATATAATCTAATCATGGTTCATGAATATTGCTATAGTCTATTGGTTAAAAGCAAGTCACTAGGCTTCTTAAGTGACTTGCTTTATCCTAACCTTACCAGGGTTACACGTGGGAGTGAATACTAGGAGGCAGGGGCCCCTGGAAACCATTTCAACACTCTGTCTCCCTCAGTGAGTTAATTAGATAGATAATCAACACTGTAAATGTCAGGCATGGCTTTGACAAGTGGAAGCTTCTGTTTTCAGAGGTGTCCACTCACTGTGTACAGGTCTTGGAGCTGGCAGCAGCGTCTGATTGGGAGGGTGGCTCTGTTTCTGTATCTTTGTTGTTTAGCCGCTTCATGTCCTTTTACTGCAGTGTCTTCATTGCCTTTGTCTGACAGTTCTTTTCCCACTCTCTCTCCAACATTTGGCTGAACTCCTCCTTGGCTTAGACTTCACTGCCTCACAGGCATCTGGTTCTTGGTCCTTCCCACCCAACCCCAGTCAAGGAAAGGTCCCCCTGCTATATGCTCTCAAAATGCTGTCTCCATCAGAGCACTTGTCACATTCTAATCAACTGTTTGTCTTCTTGGTTAGAATTTAAGCTCTGTGGCGACAGAGACCACATCCATCTTATTCTCTGTTGGGTCCCCTGTGCCTAGCACATCACAGCTGCTCGATAAATATTGGCATGATGAGTAAACAGTCCTTCTTGATGTGCTGCTTTTTCATTTTGACAAATGTGATTTACTAAAACTCTACTCTTAAATTTTTTGCGTTTGTACAACCTTTCATGTAAATGAATTCACACATTTGGAAAGTCTTTTTGATAAAAGACCTTGTGTCCAAATATTTGATATGGAAAAGGTAGTTAGTATATATTAGCGATCCGAAAGGAACATCTTTTGGAAATACTATGATGCTATTATGGATGCTATTTTTTATATTGGGTAGAAAATGTGAGCTGATAGTTTAATAAAAATCGCAAGAGGTCTCCATTAATTTTAGCTTGTTCTTCTGATCTCCCTGAGAAATGTACAGATGTGAGGATGGGTATGAAGAACTCTATGCATTTGCTTGGGTTTGGATATTCTATAGCTAGCATTTAGTGACCCGGAGATGATAAGCTTAACTGTATGTTTACTTTTTTTCCTTTTTATTTTCTCTACCCTCATTTTAAACTTTTGAAGTGATTTCAACCCAAATGAGTCAAAATTCAATTGGGGGATGAAATGACTCCTAAAACAGAGCTCACCTTTTGCAACTACAAAGGCAAACAAACTGACAAAAAACCTATATCAGGCTAATTTGCAAATCACAATTTTTCCTTTATTTTATACTGCTTTCTTAATTGAACTTGGTTACCATTTACATCTGTGGCAGACGCTTTCAGTGGTTTGATGAAAATCATTTTTGTATGTAAAAATTGGAAAACAATATGAAAGGTTATTGATAAACTCAGTAATTTTAAAAGTACATTTCTTAAAGTTGTGCCCTATTTATTGTGACAATACATTTTTCTTTTGGTAGTATGCCATCAGTCCTTTGTAAAAACAAACAAAAAAAAATGGCACAAAATCTAAGCAGGGATCATAAAACAGTGAATTAAGTTACCAAAGGAATAATGAAATTCATGTTTCTGAAGAGTTTTAATATAAATAACAACTGGGTAGCCTGAGTAGTTGTAGTCCTGGAAATATGGATGACAAGATCTATTTAGGCTTCACAATTTAGCATGCCAATTTATTTGTTGTTTATCCTATATTATATATACACATATATACACACATGCATACATACATATACATATATGCACATGTTTATATATACACATACACATGCACACATATACATTTATGTACCTATAGAGAGAAATCTAGGTTTATTTCCTAATAAGGATTTTGTGTCTATTTTAATAAGAGATAATAGTGCTATTTTTTTGGTTATATTATTGTCTGGTTTTGATATCGGGGTTATACTGGCCTCATAAGTTAAAAAGGTTTTCTCACTTTCTGTATTTTGTGAAATAGTTAATATAAGATTGTTGGCCAGGCGTGGTGGCTCACACCTGTAATCCCAGCACTTTGGGAGGCTGAGGCGGGCAGATCATGAGGTCAGGAGTTCTAGACCAGCCTGGCCAACATGGCGAAACTCCATCTCTACTAAAAATACAAAAAAAGTAGCCAGACATGGTGGCGGATGCCTGTAATCCCAGCTACTGGGGAGGCTGAGGCAGGAGAATCACTTGAACCCAGGAGGCAGAGTTTGCAGTGAGCTGAGATTGCACCACTGCACTCCAGTCTGGGTGACAGAGTGAGACTCCGTCTCAAAAAAATAAAAAAAGATTATTATTATTTCTCTCTTAAGTGTCTCATGGAATTATTCAGTATACCCATCTGGGTCTGGAGGTTCAAAAACTATGTCCATGTCATCAGAATTAACAAACGTATTGCCATAAAAATTTTCATGATAATTTTTCATAATATTTTCTTACTACTTAATCCCTGTATTATCTGTAATGATGTACCCCTCTTTAATTCCTGAAGTTGGTAAGTTGTAGGGTTTTTTCAGTTGTTTTTTTTTTTTTTTTCTCCATCCTGCTAGGAATTTAACAATTGTATCAGTATTTGCTAACAACCGACTTTGGTTTCAAATATTTTCTCTTTTGTTTTTTATTTTATTGATTTTTGCTACTTATTATTGCTTTCCTTCTATTTTGTCTTTGATTTGCTCTTTAGCTGCTTTTGGTTGATCCTTACTTAGAATATTAATATAAAAACATTATCAATTTCTAGTAGAGCCATTTGGAAATGTAAATATTCCTGGTACAGTACTCCTTTAGCTGAATATTACAAATTTGTATAGGTTATTTTTTCATTGTCATTAGTTTAAAACATTTTAAATATTTCTTTTGTAATTTTTTCTGTGACTTGTGGCTTATTTAGAAATACATTTTTAAATGTCTGAATGCTTGAGAAGTTTTAAGAGTTTGTTATTAATTTCTACTTTTATTTTCTTATAATCATATGATGCCTTCTTTATTATTTTTATCTTTACATTTGTAAGAGACTTGTTTTATACTCCAGCTTGTAGTCTTTGTTGATGGATATTCCATGAGTGGTTGAAAGGAATGTAAATTCTGCAGTTGTTGGATGGGGTAATGTCCTGCAAATAGCATAGTTAGTTGATGGTGTTATCAAAACTCATATAAGCTTACTAATATTTCTGTTTATTATTTCCGTCAATTACTGGGAGAGGAATAAAACCTTTAAAGTTGCCAATTTATCTATTTTTGCTTTCAGTTCTATTGGTTTTCTTGATGTATTTTGAAACTCTTTTTAGGTTTATATACATCTAGGATTATTATGTCTTCTTGATGACTTGAGCTGTTTATCATTGTGAAGTTGCCTCTTTATCTCTGATAGTAATTTTTGTCCCATAGTCCACTTTGACTAATGTTGATACGGCCACCTCAGCTTTCCTATGCTTAGTGTTTGTATATGTATGCGCAGAGCATCTTTCTGCATTTTTCTTTTTATTATCAGTATGTCCATATTTATGCTTAAAGTGCATTTCTTGTAAACAGTGTATATTAGCTTTGCATTTTAATCTATTCTGAGGGTCACTACCTTTTAATTGAAATATTTAATCCAATTACATTTCATTATTCTTATGAGGAATTATGTTCATTATCTTGCTATTTTTTACTATTTGTCCAGTATGTTTTTGTTTTTTTCCCTTCTTTTCCCATTTCTTTTGTACTGAATAGTCTTAATATTTCCCTTTTTTGGCTGTAGTTCTTAGTTTTATTATTATATTTTAGTGTTTGCCATAGGAATTAGAATATGTATCTTTAACTTAGAGAGTTATAGAAAGGATCCTGCATCCTGCTGTGAAATCCAAAAACACTGCATGAAATTAATATGGAAGCAGTGTTTTTATACAGTTGTTTTATAGGGTATTTAAATTATTCATCCATCTATCATTTTTAAAGAAAAAGTGAGGATAAGAATCTATTCCTTTCAGATGACTATCCAGTTATTACCACTGACTATTTCCATTGATTTGAAATATTACCTTGTTTATTAGATTTTTTATACATATTTGTATCAATTTTTCTCACTTTTATTCGTTTATATTAAGCTGTCTATTCTTGTACTTGGAGTGTATGCTTAATTATTGCTATTTGATAATTCTAATACTTGGTAGAACTAAACCTTTTATAACATTCTTTCAGAATTGTTCTGTATATTCTTGATAACTTTCCATATAAATAAACTTTAGAATCTGAAAGAAATTGCAATAAATGTGAGCAGGATTGCACTTAAAAAGCAGGTGATGTCAGAGAGAAGTAAGCACGTTTAAAATTTGTGCTATGTGTTGTAATTGGCTTTCCAATGGCGATGTTCCTTGATATGGTTTGGCTGTGTCCCCACCCAAATCTCATCTTGAATTGTAGTTCCCATAATCCCCATGTGTTGTAGGAGGGACCTCGTGAGAGGTAATTGAATCATGGAGGCAGTTACCCCAATGCTATTCTTGTGATAGTGAGTGAGTTCTCATGAGATCTGATGGTTTTATAAGGGGCTTTCTCCCTTTGCTCAGCACTTCTTCCTGCCTCCCTGTGAAGAAGGTGCATGTCTTCCCCATTGCGTTTTACCATGATCATAAGTTTCCTGGGGCCTTCCCAGCCATGCAGAACTGTGAGTCAAACCTCTTTTCTTTATAAATTACCCAGTCTCAAGTATTTCTTCATAGCAGCATGAGAACAGACTAATATACCCCTTTATGTTCTTCCTGGCCTGTTTCTCTGAAGCTTCTTCATTCCTAGACAGTGGCATTATTGTTACCAATTATTATCATATTTTCTTTGCCAGTTTTCTAGGTTAAAATATTCTAATTTGCATTTTAAAATTATTGTTGGGGTCTTGGAAGTCTATTAAACAACACATTCCTTTCCCTCTTAGGTTCAGAAGTAATCGATTGCACAGGAAGCTGAATGTTAGAGATCAAACTATCAGTTATTAATACAAAGGTGATTGTAGAATTTGGCTTTAGGTCTTTGGCTGAGTAGACTTACCACTGCTTTACTTCCAAATTTGAGAGTCACCAGTTCTACTGGATAATATCAACAATGTAGCATCTTGCCTAACAGGGTCACATCCCTTAACATATGGCAAAGGGCAGAAAAGAATGAATGTGCTGTAGAGAGATCCAAGATGACAGGGAGATCCCAGAAGAAATGAGCCACAAAATTTAGTTCCTCCCTTCAAACTCTTATATACATCACTATTCCTTAGTTGGGGGAGTTGGAGAAAGGTAGGAAGGACAGGAATATTAATCTAATGGAAATTCATGTACACTGAAACAAGGACAAAGGTGGGATGGTAATGGAGGAGTTGAGGAAAGGAGATTCTCTTTAAATTCTTAATAATTCAATTTAATTTCCCCCCTTATTTTTATCAACAATTTGTGATTCTTCTTTTTATCATTGTTAGTTCATATCCTTTGGTCACTTTGTTATTGAGGATTTGTCTTCTTTTAGTTGATTCGTTAAGAGCTGTTTATATATTACAGCACTACCTTTTTGCGGGCCATAATTTGGAATGAACAGCATACCATTCATTTCTTACAAAGCATTTTTTAGGTGTTATTTTTTCTAGTTATTTTTCTTTTCTTGTCATTATAAATGGGATCCAATTTTCAATTTTATTTTAGTAATGATATTTCATGTATTGATTTATATACACACATTCTGGGACTAGCCTGTTTATTAAAATATCTTGCTGGCTTTAGTAGATGTTTAGTTGATTTTCTTGGGTTTCCTAGGTAACTAATGGTATCACTTATAAATAATTTTTCTCTTCTAACGTTTATATCCCTGAATTGTTATTGCTTTATTGCAGTGTCTCAAACATAAAGAATTGCTATAAAAATGTGTATAAATAGCAAGAATGCCTCTTTGGTTTTGGTTTTTAATGGAAGGCTCCTGATATTTCCCCATTGCTTTTAGTATTGACTGTTTATCTAAGATGTGAGTTTCCTATTTTAACAAAGAACATATTTCTAGTTTTCAAATAGGTTTTTTTAAAAATCAGTATTAAATATTAAATTTTACTAACTTTTTAAAAGACGTTTATGGAGGTACCATATCTTGTTTTTCTGTTTTTAAATCCTGTGACCTGACAAAAATATTCACTGATATAAATATTCATTGATATAAATATTCATTCATGCATTTCCCCGTATCAAAATATTCTTACATTTTTGGGATACAACCTGCTCTGTCAAGGTGTATTGCATTTTTTATATGCTGCTGAATTTAATTACCTAGTGTTCTAATTAAGATTTTTTGCGTCTATATTAAGAAGGAAAGTGGTCTTATATTAGTTCACTATTTATTCAAACTCAATGGCTTAAAATAATAAAACACATCTTTAGCTCATGTGTCTGTGAGTCAGGGATTTAAATTGTGCAGTTCTGGTCTTTATTAGGCTTGCTGCCATGTTTATGCACCTGCTGACTACTAATAGATTGAGCAGGGTCTTCTCCATGTGTCTCTCCCATCTCTCTAGCAGGCTAGTCCAGCAGGTTCTCATAGGGAAGGCAGAGGCATAGGAACAGACATATCCTTAGATACAAGCCCATTTCAAGCATCTGCATGGTACCCACCTGCTAACATTCCATTGACATGTCAGGGAAGCAAACTGGGGAGATAAGTTCCCTTGGGGCTCAGATAGAGGGATGGTAAAATATTAGGGCAATTTCAGCAATCAGCCATCATCATAAAGTTTCTTTTGTCCAGTATTTTACTGTGTGTTTTTTTTGGGACAGTAAAAATTATATGAAAATAATCTGTCATCTTTGGGGCTTTAAAAAACTCTCTCTTAAAATTATCTGGCCCCAACATCTTTATAGAACATAAATCTCTTACAGATTTTTTAACTTCTTACAGGCTTATTGGTTTTGCTCTTTCTTATGGAGCCAATTGCAATAACTTATCTTTTCCTAGAAAATCATTTATTGTCCCCATATTTTCAGATTCATTAGTATAAAGAACATGTAGTACTTGATTGCAATTTAATTTTTGTAGCTATAGTTATACTCATTTCTTTCTTTAAAACTTATTTTTATTATGAATTGACAAATTATATGGGGCCCAAAGTGATGTTATGATTTATGAATACAACATGGAATAATTAAATCAAGTGAATTAACATGTCTATCATCTCCAATATGTAGCTTTTTTGTGATGAGAACATTTGCAGTTTATTTCCTTCATGATTTTGAAATGTACAACACACTGTTACTAGCTATATTCATGTCACTGTGCAATAGATCTCAAAAAAAAAAAAAAAACAACTTTATTCCTTCTGTGTAACAGAAACATTGTATCCTTTAACCATCATCTCCTCATTTTTCCCATCCCCAAACTTTTGGTAACCCCCATTCTACTCTCTGTATGAGTTCAATTGTTTTAGATTCCACACATAAATGAGAACACATAGGATTTATCTGTCTATGCCTGGCTTATTTCACTTAGTATGATTGCCAATTCCAAACATGTTGCAAATTACAGATTTTTTTTCTTTTTAAAGACTGAATAGTATTCCATTATGTATAAATACTATGTTTTCTTTATTCCTCTGTTGACAGACACTTAGGTTAATTCTGTAACTTGACTATCATGAATATTGCTGCAATGAATATGGGAGTTCAGACATCTCTTTGACATACTGATTTCAAATTTTTTGGGTAAATATCGATGAGTGGCATTGCTGGGTCATATGGTGATATTATTTGTAGTTTTTTGAGGAAGCTCTATAGAGTTTTTCATAATCATCCTACTAATTTACATTCCCACCAATAGTGTACAAGTGTTTCCTTTTCTTCACATCCTTGCCAACATTTGTTATCTTTTGTCTTTTGGTAATGGCCATTCTGACAGGTGTGAGATAATATCTCATTGTGGTTTTATAGGCATTTCCCTAAGGATTATTTATGTTGAACATTTTTTTTTTCATTTATCTGTTGGTCATTTGCAGTATGTCTTCTTTTGAGAAATGTCTAGTCTGGTTCCTTGCCCATTTTAAAATCAGGCTAATTATTTTCTTTCCATAGAATTGTTTTAATTCCTTGTATATTTTGGATATTAACCCCTATTAGATGAATGGCTTGCAAATATTTTCTCCCAATGCATACATTGTCTCTTCATTCTGTTCACTTTTTTCTTCATTGTATAAAAGCTTTTTAGTTTGATGTAATTCCATTTGTTTATTTTTGCTTTTATTGCCTGTGCTATGGGGACAAATCTAAAAATAATCATTGCCTATAGACCAACATCATGTAGATTTTGTTTTCTTCTAGTTCTTTTATAGTTTCAGATTTCATACTTTAATCTTTAATCCAGTTTTAGTTGACTTTTTTTGTATATAGTGTGAGATACGTGTCCCATTTCATTCTTCTGCCTATGGTTATCCAGTTTTTTCAACACCATTTATTGAAGAGACTGCACTTTTTCTATCGTGTATCCATGGCACCTTTGTCAAAAATAAATTGACCATATACATGTGGGTTCATTTCTGGGCTCTCCATCCTATTCCATTGGTTAATGTGTCTATTTTTATGCTAGTACCATGCTATTTTAGTTGCTATCACTTTGTAGTATAGTCTAATATTAGGTAGTGTAATGCCTTCAGCTTTGCTCTTTTTGCTCAGTACTGCTTTGGCTAGTCAGGATTTTTGTGATTACATATAAATTTTAAGATTGTTTTTGCTATTTCTATTAAAAATCCATTGGAGTTCTGATAGAGATTGCATTGAATCTGTGGATTGCTTTGGGTAGTGTGGCCATATTAACAATATTAATTATTTAAATCCATGAACATGGACTGTCTTTCCATTTATTTATGTTTTCTATAGTTTATATAGATGAACATTTTATAATTTTCAATATATAGGTTCTTTAACTCCTTTCTTAAATTTATTTCTAATATTTAATTTTTTATTTAATTTTTATAGCTATTTTAAATGGGATTTGATATGGTTTGGATGTGTCCCCACCCAGATCTCTTCTTGAATTCCCACGTGTTATGGGGGGAACCTGGTGGGAGGCAATTGAATCATGGGGGCATTTCCCATGCTTTTCTGGTGATAGTGAATAAGTTTCATGAGATCTGATGGTTTTGAAAATGGAAGTTTCCCTGCACAAGCTCTCTCTTTGCTTGCTGCTATTCGTGTAAGACATGACTTGCTCCTCCTTGCCTTCTGCCATGATTGTGAGGCTTCCCCAGACATGTGGAACTGTAAGTCCAATTAAACATCTCTTGTTTTTCATAAATTGCCTAGTCTTGGGTATGTCTTTATCAGCAGCATGAAAACAAACTAATACATTAAATTGGTACCAGTAGAGTGGGGCACTGCTGAAAAAATACCCGAAAATGTGGAAGCCACTTTGGAACTGGGCAACAGGCAGAGGTTGAAACAGTTTGGAGGGCTCAGAAGGAGAAATTGTGGGAAAGTTTGGATTTCCCTAGAGACTTGTTGAATGGCTTTAATCAAAATGCTGATAGCAATATGGGCAATGAAATCCAGGCTCAGGTGGTCTCAGATGGAGATGAGGAACTTGTTGGGAATTGGAGCAAAGGTGACTCTTGTTACATTTTAGCAAGAGACTGGTGGCATTTTGCGCCTGCGTAGAGACTTGTGAAACTTTGAACTTGAGAGAGATGATTTAGGGTATCTGGCAGAAGAAACTTCCAAACAGGAAAGCATTCAAGAGATAACTTGGGTGTTGTTAAAAGCATTCACTTTTAAAAGAGAAGCAGAGTACAAAAGTTTGGAAAATTTGCAGTATGACACTGTGATAAATAAGAAAATCCCATTTTTGTGGAGAAATTCAAGCTAGCTACAGAAGTTTGCATATGTAATGAGGAGCCAAATGTTAATCCCCAACACAATGGGGAAAATGTCTCCAGGGCATATCAGAGGTCTTCATGGCAGCCCCTCCCATCACAGGCCTGAGGGCCTAGGAGGAAAAAGCGATCTTGTGATTCAGGCCCCAGGTCCCCATGCTGTGTGCAGTATAGGGACTTGGTACCCTGCATTCCACCTGCTCTAGCCATGGCTAAAAGGTGTCAAGGTACAGCTTGGGCTGTTGCTTCAGAAGGTGGAAGCCCAAAGACTTAGCAACTTCCATGTGGTGTTGAGCCTGTGGGTACACAGAAGTGAAGAATTGAGGTTTAGGAACATCCACCTGGATTTCAGATATTGTATGGAAATGCCTGGATGACAAGGCAAAAGTTTTCTGCAGGGGTGAGGCCTTATGGAGAATCTCCGCTAGGACATTGCAAAAGGGAAATGTGGTGTTGGAGCCCCCACACAGAGTTCCTACTGGGGCACCACCTAGTGGAGTTGTGAGAAGAGGGCCACCCTGTTCTCCAGACCTCAGAATGGTAGATCCACTGATAGCTTGCACCAGGTGCCTGGAAAAGCTGCAGACACTAAACACTAGCCTATGAAAGCAGCCAGGAGGGAGGCTGTACCCTGCAAAGCCACAGGGGTGGAGCTGTTCAAGACCATGGGAACCCACCTCTTGCATCATTGTGACCTGGATGTGATACACGGAGTCAAAGGAGATCATTTTGGAGCTTTAAGATTTGACTGCCCTGCTAGATATTGAACTTGCATAGGGCCTGTAGCCCCTTTGTTTTGGCCAATTTCTCCCATTTGGAATGGCTGTATTTACTCAATGACTGTACCCCCATTGTATCTAGGAAGTAACTAACTTGCTTTTGATTTTACAGGCTCATAGGTGGAAGGGACTTGCTTTGTCTCAGATGAGACTTTGGACTGTGGACTTTTGAGTTAGCTGTAATGAGTTAAGACTTTGGGGAACTATTGGGAAGGCATGATTGGTTTTGAAATGTGAGGACATGAGATTTGGGAGGAGCCAGGGCCAGAATGATTGGGTTTGGCCATGTTCCCACCCAGATCTCTTCTTGAATTCCCATGTGTTGTGGGAGGAACCTGGTGGGAGGTAATTGAATCATGGGTACAGGTCATTCTCATGCTGTTCTGATGGCAATGAATAAGTCTCATGAGATCTGATGGTTTTCAGAACAGGAGTTTCCCTGCACAAGCTCTCTCCTTACTTGCTGCCATCAATTTAAAACATGACTTGCTCCTTCCTCATTGCCTTCCACCATAATTGTCAGGCTTCCCCAGCCATGTGAAACTATAAGTCCAATTAAACCTCTTTCTTTTGTAAATTGCCCAGTCTTGGGTATGTCTTTATCAGCAGCATGAAAACAAATTAATACAGATTTCTTCTCTTGATTTCCTTTTTGGAGAGTTTCTTTTTAGTATATAGAAATGCTACTAACTTTGTGTGTTTATTTTATATCCTGCAATTGTACTGAATTCTAAATTCTAACAGTTGTTTTAGAGAATCTTTAGAATTTTTTATATAAAGAAACATGTCATCAACAGCAACAATTTTACTTCTTTTTTTCCTCTGTATTTTATCTCTTTCTCTTGCATGATTGCTCTGGCCAAGACTTCCATCCAACACCATATTGAATAGAAATGTTGAGTATGGGCATTCTTGTCTTGTTCCAGATCTTAGAGGAAAGGCTTCCAGTTCTTTACCATTGAATATGATGTTAGTTGTGGGCTTATAATATATGGCCTTATTGTGTTGAGGTACATTTCTTCTATGCCTAATTTGTTGAGAGTTTATCATAAAAGGATGTTGAATTCTGTCAAACACTTTTTCTTAATTTAATAAGATTATCACATGGTTTTTGTCCTTCATTCTCTTAATGTATCACATTTATTGATTTGTCTGTGTTGAAACATCCTTGCATCTCATGCGTAAATCCCACTTGATCATGATGAATGATCCTCTTAATGTGTACAATTTGGTGTGCTTGGTTTTTTTATGAGGATTTTCACATGTATGTTTTACAAGGATATTGGCCTGTAATTTTCTTTGCTTTTGATGTGTTTGTCTGCCTTTGGCATCAGGGTAATGCTGGCATTTGGAAGCATTCTTTCCTCTTCAATTTTTTGGAAAAGTTTGGATTCATATTTGTTTTTCTCCAAATGTTTGGTAGAATTCAGCAGTGAAGCTAACATAGTTTGGCTGTGTCCATACCCAAATCTCATCTTGAACTGTAGTTTCCGTAATCCCCATGTGTCATGGGAGGTAATTGAATCATGGGGTAAGTTACTCCCATGCTGCTGTTCTTGTGATAGTGAGTTCTCATGAGATCTCTCTTTTTTTTTTTTTTTTTTTTTAGTAAGTGGCTTTTCCCTGTTTTTCTCAGCACTTCTTGCTGCTGCCGTGTAAAGAAGGACTTGTTTGCTTCCCCTTCTGCCATGATTAAAAGTTTCCTAAGGCCATCCTGCCATGCTGAACTGTACGTCAGTTAAACTGCTGCTTTATAAGTTACCCAGCCTTGGATATGTCTTTATTAGCAGGATGAGAATGGACTAATACAGAAGCCATCAGGTTCTGGGCTTTTCTTTGATGTGAGACTTTTTGTTATGCATTCAATCTATTTGCTTAGCTTTTGTTTGTCTTGGAAAGTTTTTATTTCTCCCTCATTTTTGAAAGACAGCTTTGCTGGGTAAAATATTCTTGGTAGACTCCCTCAGCACTTTGAATATATCATCCCATTCTCTCCTGGCCTGCAGGTTTTCTGCTGAGTAATGCACTGATAGTCATATTGAGACTTCTTTGTATATAACATGTTTTTAATCTTTTGCTTCTCTCAGAATTTTTTGTTTAAGTTTTGATGATTTGATTAATATGTGTTATGGTGGACTCCTCCTGGGGTTGAATTTCATTAGAGACCTCTATGCTTTCAGAACCTGGATGTTGACATCTTTCCCCAGATTAGGGAAGTTTTCAGCCATTATTTCTTTAAATATATTCTGTGGCCCCTTTTCTCTTTCTTCTTCTGAAATTTTTATTATGCAAAGGTTAGGTCATTTGATGGTATTCCATAATTCCCATTGGCTTCCTTCATTTTTTTTCTTTTGCTCCTCTAATTAAATAATTTTAAATTACTTGCTTTAGACTCACCAATTCTTTTGCATCTTGCTCAAGCCTGCTGTTGAAGCTTTCTATTGCATTTTTAAAGTTTAGCCATTGTAATCTTTAGTGTTTCTATTTGTTTTTAAATTGTTTCTATTTCTTTGTCAAACTTTTATTCATGTGTTGTTTTCAAAATTTCATTTAATTTTTAATCTGTAATATCTTATAGTTTACAGCACTTCGTTAAGAGGATTATTCTGAATTCTTTGTCACTTTATAGATCTCCTTTTCTGTAGGGTTCATTTTTGCAGCTTGGCTAGTTTCTCTTGATGTTGTCATGATTTCTGAATCTTTGTAATGCTATGTTCTTGCATTGGTTTTTGTGCATTTGGGGAGACAGTCACCTCTTCTGGATGTTACAAGTTTTCTTTGGCAGAAATACACCTTCACTATTTAGTCTAGCCTGTGATTCTGGAAGGGCCAACTGGCAGGCACAGCTTGCTTTCAATTCTCTAGATGGCTGGGATGCTGCCTTTGCTTTGAGTTCAGGTAGAGCTACGTTAGCTGGGCTCAAGTGTCAGGTGAGATCACTAGCTGAACTCTGTAATTAGGCAGAACTACTGGCTGGTCATTGCAGTTTCCTCTGGGCTGGGTCAAAGGGTGTATTCCTTGGCCAGGTGGTACTGTTACTTGAATTCTTCAGTTGTACAGGGTTACAGGAGGTTCCCTGGGGTTAGGTGGAGTCACTGCTCAGGATGGATGGGATGGAGCTGCTGTTTTCAGTAGAAATGTGTGCTTGAGGTTTGCTTCGTTGAGTAAGCAGGGCCTTAGGGTAGGCTTTGAGGTTAAGCTGAGTGCTGGTTAAAGTCCTGGGTGTTGCAGAACTAACCCTTGCTCTTTACTAAAATGTGCAGTGGTGGGAATCTGTCTCCCCAAGGTGGAGCCTTCAGGTAGAGTTTAAGGCTGGACCTGGAAGATGGCTGTCTAGGGATTCAAGCCAGACAGAACTTTTCAGCACTTGGGAGTGACCATCTTGGCTTTGCAGGTGGGCTATGCTGTTTCCTGATACCTCTCACTGGGGGCTGCCACTGGCAAGTACACAGAGATATCACCAGTATCTGCTGTGGGCCCTGTCTCCTTGCTTTGTTCTAACTGACTCCAGCTGGTCTCCCCATGCCATTACCCCCTAGCATTTCCTGTGAAGTGAGATGCTTCCTAGGAAGCATCTCAGAATGCTAGAGAAGCTAGATGTCTGCTTCTGCTTCTCCTTGCCCAATGTAGAAACCATGGGCCCTGAAACATCCTCTCTGTGCAGCACCATGCTGAATGAAAAGATGAAGGGAGAGGTAATGTGGTCAAAGTGAGACCATTTCTCCTACCCTTCCAATGTAGTCTTCATTCATTTCTATTGTCTAAGCAGGTATCTCAGGCTTACTCCCAAGTTTTGGGGTTCTCACCCACATGTTCTTGTCTGTAGACAATTGCTAGTTGAAATTTTGGGGGGTGATAGTAAAGCCAGGGATCACCTATTCCACTATATTTGTCCATTTCTCTTTATTTACAATTTATCTTTTCCCTTATTTAGACTTCTCAGAGATTCAGATATGTATTTGGCTTGTCAGAAGAATTCAGTCCTGGATTTATTAATAAAATCTATTCCTTTTGTTCATGGCTTTTAATTTAGTCATTTCTGGTTTCATTTCTTAACTCCTTTGTCTTAATTTTTATTGTTTTGATTTTTTGGGCTGAATGCTTAGTTCTTCATATTTCTGGATAATAAAAGCAGTTAAAACTATATATTTTTATTAGTAAAGTTTTGGTTTCATTCCATATATTTTGATGTATAAATTTATTCAATACAATTATAAAAACTTTCTACTTTTTAACATTTTTTTCCCTTGTGGGGAATTGCTATTTGACAATTGACATAAGAACTCTAGTGGGTCAGGTTTTCTGTGAACTACTATGAATGCCAAGATCAATGCACATTTTAATATAAATATGTGCTAAGCTCCCATCTCCCTATTTTGCCTCCCCTCCAAAATAAAATTAGTACAGATTTAGAATTTCATTGATTAAATATATCTTCTGAGTATTCATTTTCCCAAAAATTTTTTAGCAGTGATTACTCAAAATCTTGCCATAATCAATTCTGCCGTATTCCCTAGAAGGCTTAGATTTTGATAAAAATTGCTTTCCCCCTAAAGTCTATGTGGTAGAGCTTTCTTTTTGAATCACCAACCAGTATGTTCTTGGCATTAAATATTTTTCCATTAAAGCTCTAATTTTTAAAAACTAATGATGAAAATTTTAGTTATAATTTAAATGTAATTTGCATGTACAATTGTCAGTAAGGAGTATGAAACATAATTACATAATTTTTGAGATGTAGCAGATCCTAGAAACTCACCCAGTCCTGTGGTTGCCAGCCGTTCTGCATCTCCCATAGATGTTCATTGACCACCTACTACATGCCAGATCCCATGTGCAGTCACTTCTGAATCCTCTCATCTCCCTACTTCTAGAACATAGGACTATGAGTTATTTGAAAGGTGAGGCTTGGTAGAGGGCTGGAACCAACTACATTAAATGAACTAACATTATTGCAAAATATATTCTAGAGCTTTTACTCTAATAACAATGACTTCTGGAACCTCAGTACTATATTCTTGGAACCCCAGGAAGCCAAGTAACAACCCATAAATTTACCATCATTTTTCGGATAGGGAGTGCAAGTCTGGAAGGCCAACTGATTTGTCCAAAGATGATGGAGGGAGGATGAAGTATCAATGAAAAAAAAATCTAAGTAAAGAAATGCCAATATCTTTTTCTTTTTTTAAAAAAAAGCTTGTTATCATTATAAAGAAACATTTCAAATATGTCATCTCAAGTTTAAATTGGTTAGCTTCTTTTAGGGATATGGAATTTTCTGTTAGCATGGTTCCCCTGGCCAGGATTAAGACATGGTCTTGTAGACTTGTGAAAGGGCGTTATCCCTAAAATATATGCTTTCCAAAATAAGGGCAGCTGGAAGCTTACAGTTCACTGTTTGTGCCAGAGCAGTCACTTGATTACAGCAGGGAGCTTCCCCTCCTTTTTAAGGACTCTGGAGAGTTCATTATGAAATCTTCTGAAAGATATATGAGCAGGACCAGGCTAGACCTGGATTTCATTAGCTTTGTCTATTCACAAATAGTGGTTAGGATTAGGAGAGTCATAAATCTCTTATTTATTTTGCTATCAGAGACCTTCATATAACTTAGCTCTTTAATAAACAGGTTGAGATACTCAGCCAACTAAATGGAAAAAATGATAAACTAATATAAACACAGTGTTTGCCTTGTTTATCAAGTGCCTATCAGTGCTCGTTGCTTTCTGAACCCTGAATGCTGTTACTGCGGGCCTTCCCTTTGTGCCTAGTAGCCCGTGTCCATTGGGAAACCTCCTTGACCACTGTCCTCTCAACCCTAGTTCCTTTCTCCAGCATCTGGTAGGCATTCTCCCTGGGAGCTCCACCATCTTGGAATGACACTGTTGCTTTCCCCCTTTATACCGTAACATCTTCCAGATCTAGGCATGTGACCTTTGATTCTAACCACAGGGACCTGGCCTAGCACATAGCTGGTAACAGCTAGCTGGTTACAGGATGAACTCATGGGTTGTGAGCTCATTGATATCAGAGTTCACGTCTCCACTTGCCGAGTGTTGAATAGCCATTTAAGGATAGGGAGTGAGTGGCAATTCCCTTTGAATCTGTGGGCTGTATCTGGTATATAGGAGATGCTCTGATGTTCCATGAGTGGGAGGAAGGATGTTCTGGAGTGGTGGAGGGAAGCCTGCTCTGCTCACAGTGAGGATGCACCCACAGCAAGAGCAGCCTTTGTGCTTTGACTTTAGGTGGTAGTCAGAGGCTATTGGTTCAAAGGCTAGGCTCTCTGAGACTGCTGGTCTACCAAATGGCCTGCATTGAAACCATTCCCTGGGAGCTTGTTTTGAATGTACATTCTTATACCCCATCTTGAATCTGGATCACATCTCTGCCACGGTGGTGATAACCTATTGTTTATTCCTTTTGTTTATGGCAAGGACCCTGGCCTCCAAGACTCACTTCCCACCTACCCCATCCCCTGCTCAGTGGAACGGGGTGAATAAAACCTGCTATGGCATCTTTGTGTGCTGGTGTGAGGTGACGATGTGGGAAGCACCTTGTAAATTGTCAAGTGCCTGGCAACTGGGAGACATCCGACACGAGACTGCCATTAAGTAATTACACACATTGCAATGCTGACCAGCTATGATCCAAGCAGTCCATACAGTACTGAGTTTCCTAACTTGGTATCATTTGAGAACTTACCTTCATGACTTTTTAATAAATGTATATCACCTGTACTGTACACAGGTTTGCTTTTCTTAATTTTTCTTAAACTTTAAGTCAGTGTACACATTTTGCTTAAATTTATTTAAGAAGGAAGTTATACTTCAATGTTGTAAGTAGAAGGCCAGTATCACTTGACATAAACACTATAAAAATAAATCGAAGGAAAACAAAACAGTGCTATTAATATGTGGCCAGACAACAGTGTCTGTTGGTGTCCCTGAGCCCAAGACCTGTTATCTTTGTGAAAAAGGGCAGAGAGCCAGTGGCTGGGAGGTTTTAGGCATGGTATATCTAATTAGAGGGCTTGACAGGAAACTGAAAAGGGAATAACTTGTCCCCCCCCTTGACCTTATGTTAAGTGTCAGCACTGCCTACGATATCTCCATCAAGCCAGCTGGGTATGTCTGACCCTTTGGGGGCTGCTGATGAGTGCTGGGTTCTGAGACTCGAGGCCAGAGGTCTCCAGAGTCCTCGAGTGACCCAAGAGTACTTTCTCAGTCCACTCCTCCTGTGTGAGTTCAAAGGCCGGGTGAGGCTGAGCGCTGGAGTCGGGGGATTATAAATGACCCCCAAAGCCACCTACAGTCTTTGGGGGGCTCAGTGCCTCTCACTGGGGGTGGGGGTGCAGGGAGAGCAGTGTACAGTTGAAGGCATTGTTTTGTTGATGAGGAAGTTTGAGATCTGTTCCTTGGTCCTGGACCCAGACCCATCAACCAGGGGGCTGAGGTCACCTCATGCAGGTCACTGAGGGCTTCCGGACCTCTCCCCTCTCTATCACATCTATTCAACATGTTGATTTAGCATGTGGGAGGCCCATGACGCAGTGCTGGAAGCGCAGTCCCTCTCACAAGGAGCCAGCTCCTCTCCAGTGTGGCCAAGTAGTGACCATATGCCATGTACAGGATTTGCGTCAGGCAGGGAAATCCACTGCCTGAGGGCCAGAGCAGGAGGGACTGCTTCTTGCAGTGAGGCTTTGGACAGGGAAGCCTTTGTACCTCAAGCATACAAGGTGGTGACCGCCGGTGAGGCCAAGAACCGGCCTATCCATGGGAACCCGCTTGATTTGGATAGGGCTGGCAGAGGACAGAGCTGCCAGAAGCCAGTCACAACCAGGCCACATCTGGTGGGGTCCAGACAGCTGCAGGAAAGCTGAGGCTAAAGGGGGAAGTCAGGGGACAGAAGGGAAGGGCGGGGGCACAGGTCGTTTGGTGCCAGCTTTGGGCTGAACAAGTGGGGTCTGGGCCTCCGGACTGAGGGCACTGCCCATGGGCACCTCTGCCACAGCTGTACTTCCCTTGAAATCCTGGCGATGGCCACCCTGCTTCATTTCACTATGTGACTGATTTGGGCACACTGTGGTGGGGGAACACGGCCCAGGCTGATGGAAGACCAGTGCGAGCAAAGGTGCTGGTGCAAGAGAGCCTGGACAGGGGAAGGGGCAGGGCTCTGGGGGTCGGTGGCAGTTCAGGCCACAGATACTCTGGATATGAGGTGCCCGTGGCAAGACAGAGCCCTGGATGTGAGTCTAGGCTCTGCCCACTGCCAGAGGTGTGAGCTCTAGCCAGGTGCCCAGCCTCCAAGGCTCACTTCCCACCCACCCTATCACCTGCTCAGTAGAATGGAGTGAATAAAACCTACTGTGGCATCTTTGTGCACCGATGTGAGGGGACGGATGCGGGAAGCACTTTGTAAACTGTCAGGTGCCGGCAACTGGGAGACATCGGACACAAGACTGCAATTTACAACAGACAAAACTGCTCACACATGCAGGTCACTGCAGAAAATGCTCCACGTGATGGACAGAGTCAACCTCTGGAGCAGGAACTTCCTAGAATGATGGAGTTGATGTGGGCCAAGTGAGTCCAGTTGTGGTGGTCGTGCTCAGGCAGCCGTTGCTGACCCTGGGGCTGAATTCCTCTTCCCTCTTACTCCCTTTCTTCAGAGTCAGCCTTGTAGAGAACTTGCTGCACTCAGGCTTGGCTGACTTTGTGTGGGTGTGTGTTTTCAGGAGGAGAGTTTCTCTCCATGTGGCTCTGATTTATGCTGATACTGTCAAATTGAAAAATATAAATGGCTTGATTCCACAGAAAATCGATTTGACGATTTCTTTGCTCCCCACCCAGCCCTTGCCATAAAAAGTAATCATCTGGACACACTGGAAAAGTTAGGAATTACAATGGATGCCAGGGTGTGGACTTGCTTTGTTTTAGTTGTTTCAATTTTTTCCAGTTTCTTCTTGAGGACAGGGAGAGCACTGAAATATTTTTAAGAATATCATTGGCCTGCCCATGACAAGTACCATCAGCTCTCCCTTAGACGGAAGCTGTGTCCACGTGCAATCACAGAGTTGGAGGAAAGATGAAAAAGAAACAAAGTCTCCTATGTGGCTTCTCAGTTCTACAAACAAATATCTAGGTTTCAGTCATATTCATTTTCCATCTAGAAGTCTGTCTTACGGAGAAAACCCATGCTGGAAGAGCAAGCCAGCATATCTGTGTGTTTCTGCACACAGAGAACTCCATTCTGTGATCTTTTTCTGCCTAGCAGAGATAAAGGTAATAGTATCTGCATTGTTACAGACTGGATAGATCTGGTGTTCAAACAGTTTACCTAGATCGAAGAGATATGCAAAATTGTTGAAGCTGTAAAGGACGTTGCAGGTTTATTAAAATATGAGTTACTTCCCTTGATAATTTCGTTCTCAATTGGACCTTTAAATGGAAGTTTCCTCTTTGTATAAGGAATCATGCAAATGTTTTGTTTATAGGGGATATATTTGGATTCCTGTGTCTTATTTTATAACAATTGCATGCTAAAACAGGCATCTCCGGCAGCAGGCCCCTCATAAACTTAGCTTTCTTTAACATATTTTAAAAGCAAATAATTTTGGTATTGTGGTCTGCTACAGACATCATTTGTAGTTAAGCCAGGATATTATTTGAGAACTGCAAAGCTCTCTAGGTATTACCTCCCTATATAAACCATGTGTTAGAAAGATATAAATTCAGTTTTGAAGTATTTGTTAGACTGATTTTGGCTTTCAGTGTGTGCCAAACATGTGCTTTGGTGACAGATGGAGTCATGTGGGCCCCTGAATGAAACACTTTATTGTGTATAGACTTTGTCTTCCAGCAGTTGGGTTAGAGAAGCTGGGAGATAAAGAGGATCCGATTGCTATGAGGTGTGTTCTCTAGTGAGCATAAGATCCCTTTTTTCCCCCTCAAATATGTCAGTAGGTTATTTGGTCTCAAATTCTGTGCCATAGAAAATAGTGCTGTATACTCTAAATTGATCTAGAATAATTAATCGTAAAGCATTCTCATGTTAACTTCAAATTCTGAAACTAGAACATTTTCGTAAGAATTTATTGAAATGTACTGGCTTTGTGGTCCTGTAAACCACTCAAGGAAGCCTGGAGCTAGGGTTGCCAGGTAAAACAGGACTCCCAGTTAAATCTGAATTTCAGACAACAAATTGTTTCTTAGTGTAATTATGTCCTCAGTATTACATGGGACAGATTTATACTAAACAATTATTCATTGTCTATCTGAAATTAGATTGAACTGGAAGTTCTATATTTTTACTTGCTAAATTTGATAATTCTACTTGTATCCCAATTTATGTTTTACTCTCATAAACAGTGACTGTCAAAGAAAATTCCTCAGTGATGAAGGCTCTGTGAGTGCAAGTCCGTGTGGCACAGAGACGGAAAATCTCAGTCCAATCCTCCAGCAGAATAAAAAGATATGTTCTGTTAGAACAAAGCAGACGTCGATCACATCTACTGCACTTCTGATTGGACTCAGCTCAACACTGTTCTCTCCCCATATACACCCATTCTTTCTCATCTCCCCCCTCTTGGGTCTGTTCCCACGTTGCATAGGCAGAGCAGGGAGGTGAGGGGATGACTCAGAAGGGCATGCTTGGGCCACTTCTCTGTCCATATAAGAAGCTTCCTCTCCCTCCCCCATCCTCCCACATTAATGCCCAGATCCTACCCATTCAAAGCCTGGTATCGTTGCCATCCCTGTTGTGAAGACGTCCTCAACCTTCTCAACTGCAATCTGGTTTCTAGCCCAATTCCCATTGCTCTTAAAGGCGCTATCCCTTTCAGGCTTCTTTACTAGACTCTATGCTCCCTGAAGGCAGGATCCAGTCTAATTTAAGAAAACACCCAGGGAGGAGCCTTCAGGCTACTGACATTCAGAAGAGGTTTCTTTTTCTGTCTTTAACTTCTAATTAGCACTAATTGAGCACTAAATGTACAGGTGCTAAGACAAAGGCTTTTTGCAAACCCTTTGCTTTCTCAGTTGCCCCAGGGGTTAAGCACCATGTACTTGAAAGATCCCACCTTTGGTGAAAGGCAGAGCTCACTGAAGTTGTTGTCCTAGATTCCCATGGAAACCTGAAGTGCTGTTGACTTTCAGTCTGTACCATATGTACCCCATTTCTGAGCAGCAGCAGCAGAGAATTCCTCACTGGATGTTTGACTTCCAGCCTCCACTCTCAGGTCAGGGTTCAGGGTGACCCAGAAGTTTGTTTGTTTTAGGAATAAACCTGTTTAATATTCTTAACACATAAAGTTTCAAATAAATAAATTAGAGAAAAATTGATTAATTAAAACCTGGCAATAAATATGAGCAAATAATCCCCAAATTAAGAAATACCAATAACTGATGAAAATATGAAAAGGTTCAATTTCAGTAATAAGTAAATGCAAATTAAGACAACAAAGAGGCTGGGCGCTGTGGCTCATTCCTGTAATCCCAGCACTTTAGGAATCCGAGGTAGACAGATCACCTGAGGTCAGGAGTTTAAGACCAGCCTGGACAACATGGTAAAACCTCATCTCTACTAAAAATAAAAAAATTAGCTAGGCATGGTGGTGAACACCTGTAATCCCAGCTACTTGGGAGGCTGAGGCAGGAGAATCGCTTGAGCTCAGGAGACAGAGGCTGCAGTGAGCTGAGATCGTGCCATTGCACTCTAGCCTGGGCAACAAGAGCAAAACTCCGTCTCAAACAAAAAAAAACAAACAAAAAAAGAAATTTGTTTTTTTGAGTGGCCAAACATTCTTTGTAGGGCTTTCTCTTTATAACGATTGGCTTTTGAGTTGTCAACTTGCCAGTGCCTGGTCATTGCTGAAGGAAGGGAAACCAGTCACAATTCAGTTCAGGTCCAGCAGAGAGGAAGAGGGAGCCCTGCCCACGCCTCCACCCCTCCATCCTCCCTCCAGCCCTCATCAGCGGATTCACCTTGTTGATTTATGACACTACACTGTGTAATCAGAAGCCAAAAGGAGAAAAGCTGGACGCTTGGATGACACATTAAGTTCTCATTTTGCAAAGAAATGAAAATCCATTTAGAACAACTAATGCATCATTAGCATGGGTTTTAAACCAAGGCAGTGTTCTCAGCCCACAAATGTTCTTACTGTGTTAAAACACCTGCCAGCCAGTACTGGATTGGGCCAGTTCCCTTGTCTGTGGGAATAGATCAGAATCAAGATGGGTATTGTTGAGAGGCAGTTATTTAGAAGTTCCCAAACTGAACAGTTTACTCTTTTGGCTTCTCTATGTAAGAGGAAGCAAGGATTTAAACAGTTAAGCACACTGTTTAGTTTCAAACACTGAGAAGAAAAAAAAATCTAATTAGAATTACTTAAATGTTCCTAGGTCAATCTATATGCCTAATAAATATCTGTCAAATTGAATTGAATTAAAAGTTTGCCAGGATGCTAATTCTATGTTGTAATAGTTTTGTTTATCCTGTTTGACTATTTAAATTGGGATTGCCCATTTGGGGACTCCAAATTCAATGGCCAAAGTCAATGGCTAGAAAATCAAAGGTTGGGCCAGGCACAGTGGCTCATGCCTGTAATCCCAGCACTTTGGGAGGCCGAGGCAGGTGGATCACAAGGTCAGGGGTTCAAGACCAGCTTGACCAACTTGGTGAAACCCTGTCTCTACTAAAAATACAAAAATTAGCTGGGCTTGATGGCATGTGCCTATAATCCCAGCTACTCAGGCAGCTGAGGCAGGAGAATTGCTTGGAACTGGGTGATAGAGGTTGCAGTGAGCCCAGACTGTGCCACTGTACTCCAGGCTGGTGACAGAGCAAGACTCCATCTCAAAAAATATAAATGCATAAATAAATAAGAAAATCAAAGTTTGTAAAAATCATGTCAACACCTACCTCCAGATAGCCACACTTTTTTCTTGGCCATTGGAGCTTAGGTAGATGTCCCCTAACTTCGTGATTCCAATCATCACGGCGCTTGAAGTCCCACCGTATTCCTCATCTCACCTTATTCCCCACTCCACCCTGCCCAAGCCACCAGAGTCCCTGCAATTGGGTGTCCAGCAGGTGGGGAAGAGGGGAAATGAACATTCCTGCCGTCGGGCATGGGATGTAGGATGCGTCACTTCTTGTTGTCTTTTGGAATTCTGATTATATTTTCCCAGAAAAACACATGAGATTTCAGATCTAGAAATTATCACCCATATTAGAAGTCAAAGTGCATTTTTCTCATAAAGAAAATGAAATGTTCTAAACAGTGATATGAAAGTCAACTATATGAGTTAAAAGACATTTAAGAGCTAGCCTTCAAAAACTAACCGAGTCTATAGAATATACATTTCAAATTCACATCATCAGCCTGTGCTCACCGCCTTCTGGTATGTAGCCACATATGTGCTAGGCCTTAGCTTCCCCTCAGCTAATGTAGCAGGCATGGATCCTTAAGCAGAGGAGGAAATATCAGGCTACCATGATGACAATTGCTACTATGGTCCCTTAGTTCTCTGTTCTCCTCTTAATTTGGCTTCTCAAGGAAGCTTTCCTACTGGGTAGATAATGAACAAAATGTTTTAGATGAGGACTCTGGTTGACTTGGCAGTTCTTTCTCATTAAAAATAAGCAAATTGGAATTCTGGCTTATAAATAAGTCTCATGTGGATTTGGTTGTGTGCTTCCACCTAGGAGGGACCAGACATTGCTGGGTGAGGTAAGTCAATCACCTGTCAGAGTATCTGTGAGAACCAAGTCCTGGACCCCATCCCTGTCTCATCATTATCACAATGAGGCCATGGAAATTTTTAGTTTGTTTGATGATAATTCATTGAACATACTTGCCTGCACATGAAGGTATAGCAGTAAAATTGACAGACAAGGCCCTTACCTCTTCGTGTTTCCTTTTTTTTTTTTTTAAGATGGAGTCTCACTCTGTCACCCAGGCTGGAGTCCAGTGGCATGATCTTGGCTCACTGCAACCTCCGCCTCTTGAGTTCAAGCAATTCTCCTGCTTCAGCCTCCTGAGTAGCTGGGATTACAGGCGTGTGCCACCACACCCAGCTAATTTTTGTATTTTTAGTAGAGACAGGGTTTCACCATGTTGGTCAGGCTGGTCTCGGAACTCCTGACCTCATGATCTACCCCGCCTCAGCCTCCCAAAGTGCTGGGATTACAGGTGTGAGCCGCCGGACCCCGCTGGTATTCCCGCTTTTGATTGAGGGGTGGTAGAGACAGACAAAGAGGTAAATAAATAAGATTTGATATTGGTAATTGCTGTGGGAGGGAAAAAGGATAATGGGCGGGGGAGCAGCTTGGGTTGGGAGGAAAACTAAGTAGGGAAGCCTCTCTCTGAGGAGTAACATTGGAGCAGAAAGTTGAATAACAAGGTTTGGGGGCATGAGAAGGATTGAGAGTATTGTCTTCTATGCAGAGGGCATAGAAAATGCAAAGGCCATGAGGTAGGACATAGCTGGACAGTATTAAGGGCTCAGCAGGGTGGTCAGTATGGTTGTAGTAGAGAAAGCAGATGGTGCTATCAGGACAGGAGGTTCCAGAACTTAGGAAACAATGTGAATTATACTCCAAATGTTCCCTAACCAACATGACTGTTTATTTATCACATAGTAGGATTCTGAGCACAGATTCTGCAATGCGGCTGTCTGGGTCAGCCTCCTGGCTTCATGATTTGTGTGAACCTGGGCAAGTTGCTTAACTTCTCTACCTTAGTTTCATCATCTTTGAGGTGGGGATATATATCATAGGGTGGTTGTTGGGTTTAAAGCAGATAAACTTATAAAGGATTAGAATGGGGCTTGCTTGCATAGCAGTTGCTCAATTAGCATTCATTATAATCAATAAATATTTCTTGATTATGTAATCTATGCTCAACACTACATGTTTGCCTTATGAATAGTTCTCATTTATGCACTCTTAAGGCTTTATACAATCCATTCTTAGGCACAGAATGTGGCCATTATGGGTCAGAGTTAGCCTGCTTAAAAGCCCTAGAGTGGCTGCCACTTCACTCAAATAAAATCCAATTTTACTGCCTTGAAAGGATTGCCACAGTCTGGGCCTTGTCTACCACCTGGAGTTCTATTCCCCACTCTCTGCATCCCATCTCTCACTCTGTCTTAGCTGTACTGACTGCCTGCCTGTTCTGGGGTTTTCACATTCATGTTCTCTTGATGAGAAACCTGTTACAGATCTTTGCTCTCTGTTAAATGTCCCTCTCCTTTAAGATTGGAAGAGGGAGAACTTGCAGATGATGAGGCTATCTAGAAGTATTCAGTTAAGAACTAGGAGCATCTTTTAGAAGACAAAAGAACAAAAACAAAGCACAAAACACCCAACTGGAGTTGTATAAGAGGACTCTGAGGCTGGGCATAATTGGGGAAAGACCTGAAGATTTTCCTGAAGATGGCCCTAGAATTTTTGGTTTGCAGCTTGTCCAAGCAACGTCCATCCCCGCTGCTGCGATCTCCTGCCCCCTCGTACTGTAAGTGGACCTCGCTCTCACCTGAGAAGAGAAGATGGAATTCATGTTGGGCTTTGCTCCTCAAGGGACTAGAAATAAGTAGAATTGGCTGTGAACTAAGAATTACTAAGTTGTTTTTGAAAGAGCTCAGTAAGCTAGTCATGGAATGAATGATAAAAGATGTGTCCAGCGTGGTGGCTCATGCCTGTAATCCAAGCACTTTGGGAGGCCGAGGCAAGCAGATCACGAGGTCAGGAGTTCAAGACCAGCCTGACCAACATGGTGAAACCCCATCTCTACTAAAAAATATAAAAATTAGCTGGACATGGTGGTGCACACCTATAATCCCAGCTACTCAGGAGGCTGAGGCAGGAGAATCGCTTGAACCCAGGAGGCAGAGGTTGCAGTAAACTGAGGTTACGCCACTGCACTCCAGCTTGGACATGAGAATGAGACTCTGTCTCAAAAAAAAAGAGGACTCTGTCAAATAAGTCAGTCACCCAACCACGTGACGTAAGAAAGGGTGATGAATGTGGACAGTATTGACAAGACGTGGATGATTGAAAATGTGTTGGTTTTTCACTGGGGGAATGAAGATTAAAAATCTTTGATTTTTAAACATGTTGAATTTGAGGTGGTGATGGTGACAAGACATTGGAGTTAACATATCCTGTAGATAAAATACAGACTGTGCTTGGGTGAAGTGGCCAGATGGGAAAATAATTGATTTGGGCAACATCAGCTTAAAAATTAATGAGTTCTCTGGGGAACAGTAAGGGTAGAGAGGGAAGATGGCCAAGAGCTGAGACTTGGGGAATGTTCAAGCGGAGGAGGCAAGACCTGGACAGAGGAGGGGAAGAAATCCGGAATCACTGAGTGCTGCCCAAATGAGTGTGTATTTTGGCAGAAGGTGGTCACAGATACCCAGTGAAGCAGCAGGGATGTGAGAGAATGCCCTTACAGGGAGCTGAGGCTTTAATGTAGTTGCAGAATGACTTGTTTCTCATTATTGTTTAATTCCATTTAATAAGTTTACAAGACAACAAAATATACAAGGTTCCATTCTTATTCTTTTGCTGTTAAGATCCAAAAATCATTCCTAATGTACATGTTAATAATTAGTTTCATTATTCCCTTACATCATTTCTTGCAAGGTAAACACTGAAGACTTCTGACCCTCCCCAAAAGTGTTACAAAGTGAATGAACGTATTTGAAATGCAAAGGGCTTGGGTTTTGCCATTCATTCTACCATTTATATTATTGGGCAACCCTGAGAAAAACCTGAACAACTCTATAGTTTAGTCTCACAGTGTGTAAAATGGGATGAGTTGTCCCACTGCCCAGTAATGGGGGTATAAAAATGTAAGTTACTATTGTGGGCGACTTTGCTCCCCACAGCTGGGAAGCGCCATAGGCATGGACAGTTATGTTTATGTGTAGTAGAGATAGCTCATGCTTGGGGTATGAATCTACTTAGACATTTATGAGAAGCTATAACTAGCTTTCTTTGAATTTCAAAATGACATATAAAACATCTTTTCTGAATTGTAATTGTTCCATAGCACTTGATTGCTTTTATTTCCAAATGGCTCTGTCCTCTAGCATGCCCAAGGCTGTGTATCTGTGGTGCCAGAAGAATTGTTCTTTTGTCATCATGAGTCCAAATGATTTTTTCAAGTTTATTTTCTTCATCATAAAAGTAATGTGCCAATTATAGAAAAGCCAGAAATACATACAAACATAAAGAAGAAAAACATAATGAATTTGTAGCCCCAGCACTCAAAGAAAACCAGCAAGAGCATTTTGGTGTATTTCTTTCCAATGACTATTAGGGGAAAAAAAAAATAACAGCCTAAACCAAATGATATCCATGTGTGATGGTTAATATTTGGTGTCAGCTTGACTAGATGGAGGGTTGCCTACATGGCTGATAGAGTATTGTTTCTGGGTGTGTCTGTGAGGGTGTTGTCAAAGGAGATTGGCATTTGAGTCAGTGGACTGGGAGGGAAGACCCTCCCTCTCCCAGGATGTGTGGACAGCATCCCATCTGCTGCCAGCACAGCTGGAACAAAGCAGGTAGAGGAACGTGAGACGATCTGGCTTGCTGAGGCTTCTCACCTCCTCCTTTTTCTGTGCTGGACACTTCCTCCTTCTTCTCCTGCCCTTGGACATCAAACTGCAGGTTCTTTGGCCTTTGGACTCTGGGACTGGCACCAAGTACTTCCAAGCAGGCAGAGGAAAGTGGGATAAGCTTGCTTCCTGAGTCTTCTGACTCTCTTCTTCCCATTCCTCCTGCCCTGGGACATCAGACTTCAGGTTCTTCAGCCTTTGGACTGTGGGACTTATACCAGTGGCTTCCCAGGAGCTCGTGGACTTTTGGCTGCAGACCGAAGGCTGCACTGTTGGCTTCCCTGGTTTTGAGGCTTTCAGGCTTTGACTGAGTCACTCTCAGCTTCTCTCCCAGCTTGCAGATGGCCTATCGTGGGACTTCGCCTTGCAATTGTGTGAGCCGGTTCTTCCTGATAAACTCCCTGTTTTATATACACATATGCTATTGGTTCTGGAGAACCTAATACGCCATGTACACATTTGCATCCATGATCTCATTTGATCCTCTTGCTGGCCCTCTGTGGCGGATGGTGTTCCATAGCCCAGCTGCGCTCATCAAGGATCATTGAGAGCGTGTGGTGGATGCAGGATGTGTCCTCTGACTCAAAACACTATGGCTGCTTCTCCTACACCTGCCTACGTCTTCATAATTCAGCCTGCCAGCGTGGTAGCTACAGTGTTAGGCTCTGAGAGAAGTTGTGTTCTGTCTTGACATGGTTTTATACATATGTTTATGCATGTGTCACTTGGTTTCACCTTCCCAAACCAAGTGGCAGGTCTTTCCTTTCACTTTGCTGCCATCCCAGACCCTTGTAGCCAATGATGCAAACATTTTAAGTTTTTATTTAAACTTGTTTCTGTGTTTTCTGGAGTATGCTGGAGTATTCAGAAGGCCCTTTCAGTTGCTTAAGAATCAATTATTTTCACATGCCTCTGCCTTTTTCTACTCCAGGAAACCTTGTCAGTGACAAGGTTTTAGCTTGCCTGCAGGTACTACGTCTTCTATCTGAGCAAATGGCAATGTCGGAAGAGTAGTGAATGGCAAACACACCAACTTTCTGGTATTCAGAGCCCCCAGTGATAACCAGTCATCCCTGAGCCTTTTGATATGTACTGAACTGCTCCAGAATGACATGATTATTCTTGCAAAATTCAGATTAAATTTTAAAAGTTATTTTTAGTAGACTTCATTTTTTTTAGAACAACTTTAGAGTGACAGAAAAATTGCAAAGCTAGAACAGATGGTTCCCAGACACCCCACATCCTATTTCCCAATTCTCTTTTTTTTTTTTTTTTTTTTGAGACAGAGTCTCACTCTGTCGCCTAGGCTGGAGTGTAGTGGCACGATTTCAGCTCACTGCAACCTCCACCTCCTGGGTTCAAATAATTCTCCTGCCTCAGTGGCCTGAGTAGCTGGTATTACAGGTGCCCACCACCACGCCTGGCTAATTTTTTTGTATTTTCAGTAGAGATGGGGTTTCACAGTGTTAGCCAGGATGGTCTCGAACTCCTGACTGCCTCGGTCTCCCAAAGGTCTGGGATCATAGACGTGAGCCACTGTGCCCAGCCCCATTTTCCCTATTCTTAACATCTTACTTTAGCATTATACATTTGTTACAGTTAGTAAACCAATATTAACACAGTATTTTAAAATAGGCTTATGCTTTATCCACTGGTTTTTACCAAGTGCGTTTTCTCTGCTGCTCAGTCTCATCCAGGATACCACATCACATTTAGTTGTCTTGTCTCCTTAGGTTCATCTTATCTGTGACAGTGTCTCAGACTGTCCTTGTTTTTGATGATGTTACAGTTTTGAGGATTACTGGTCGGGTGTATTTTAGAGTGCACCTCTTTGGGAATTTATCTCTTGATTAGACTGGGGCTGTGGGTTTTGAAGAGGAAGATCATAGATGGAAGTGTCACTGTCATCACATCACGCCAAGGATTGTAGCATCCACAGGACTTATCACTGTTGATGTTGACCTTGACCAACTGTCAGGTTTCTCCACTATAAAGTTACTCTTTTCAGCTTACCTTTTGCCATTGGTTCTTTTGGGGATCCTTCACCTATATTATTTTAAAATTGCATCACCTATTTACACCCAGGGAGCGTGCAGCTAAAATGAAAGAACTACAGCATTATTTGGTTAAGATTGAAAATGTGAATCTGAACCAAAGAAATCTTGTTGTCATCTATAGGGGCATCATCACCATGTTGCCCTGAAACAAGGAGCTGCTCAGTTCTGTAAGATTTTCTTTAGGTCTCGGATATTAAAGGGCTAAACAAAATGCTTAATCAGTTTCTGAAGCCTTGTCACTGGCCTCTTTGCAAACGGCCACCTCAACTTTTTGTTTTCACTTGGATTTTCAAAAGAATGTTTATCTTAATTCTACTTTTTGCACCTCAGATTGATTCTCCATTTTAAAGTTCAAGTAGATGCTGATAATGATTTCCCTTTCAAGCCAGAACTCCAGGTGTGATATTTAAATTTCTCTTGACTAATGATCTCATCAGAGTTTGTTTTCTCAGTGGCCTGCGGGGTGGCTTAGGACAATACCCACTGGCATCCACGGAAACACTGGCCTTTTCGAATGATCAATAAGGAGTTGTTATTTTCACACCAGTAGTGTGGTTTGGTTAGACAGACACTGCCTGGAAGTCTAGAAACTTGGATTCTGATATCCTAGACTGATTTAATGCATTAAGCTTTTCAAAAGTCCTTTCCATGTTGACTTATTTGAGCTTTCTTAACCTAATGAGAATCTTAGAGGAGAAAGTGCAGTTTTCATTTTGTAGATGGTAGAACCTCGGATGTCAGGCTTTGACAAACGGAAATAAATCAAGGAGTTAGGACCAAGGTCAGGTCTTGTGGTTCCAAGATGTCCTCTCTTCACTGTATGTGTCTTAGAGCTGCTGCATCCATCTCCACCTCTTGTGAATTGAAGCTTGTGGTGTGGACATCAGGGTGTTGTCAACTTGGATTGCCTTTCCAGTTTCTCTTCACAAGCTACCAAAGGAAGGTTGGCCAGAGCAAGAATCGGGCAGGACTCCTGCAGGCAGCCAGGCTCTGGGTGACATGAGGAGAGGATCTGGAGTCACTTTGAGAGGTTTCTTCTTTGCCTTCTTTCCTGTAACCTTAAAATCTTTCATTGCAAAGACGATTGCCTGAGGAACTACTCTAACTTTTCTCTTGACCAGCCTGAATCAGGTCTGAAAATGACAGACTCAGACAAGGAGACAAGCAAAGTAGGCATACACCTCCCATGGGAAAGCACAGCTGATGATCATGGCGGATAACCTCTAGAGATGAACAATCTAATATGTTTTTTTCCACTATGAGGCTGAAGCAAACTAGTCATTTTATCAAAACTGCAAGCAGTGTGTCAGGTTACCAAGTGGCAAAAAGCTGAAAGTTCCTGCCCAGTATAATCTACCCACATTTTTTATTTAGGTAACTATGAGTTCTGTTGATGCCCAAATATATATTATAAAAGTAAAATGCATGCAAACTGTGTATTTTATAGGGTTGTATTTTTCCCCTGGGTTTCTCAGGCTTGAATGTACTCATCATTCAGGTCCTTCATTTATAATTTATCAATAAGATCACTCTATAAAATGCATTCTGATCCCTCACAGCTGTGTATAATTTATTCTGTCTATTCCGGGCAGTAGAAATAATATTTTATTTGTATCATCTAAAAGAAACACCAATGTATAAATACATAAGGAAAGCTCATAAGAAATGGTCCTGTGACTACAGATACTGCTGAGGGGATATTGTAACCAATTAAAAAGCTGAGAGATGGCTTCATTATCCATGTACATAGATAATATATACTGTACTGAGCAAATAGTGCAGTTACTCAATTTCTCAAAAAGGTTGCGCCACCTCCTACAAGGGCTGCCACAGCCTGCTTCTAAATTCTCCTTCGAATATTTGCAAATAAAGCCTCTTCCAGGAAAACATATTTGCCAAAAAGGGCTCCTTTTGGATTAAGATACTGGAATATGTAGGTGAACTGGGAAATGTTTCACTGGTTGGAATATTTTGCCTTCAGGAAACTAAATAACTTTGTCTTTCTCAGCCACCAAGAGCTTTGGAAGAAACAGTCCAGAGGCTGGAGGTTCTTATTTACACTTGGTTTCTGCAGCCTCACCCTGATTATCTAATAAGAGGCCCCACCAATACTTCCAGAGCTTCCTCAAAGTCAAGGTGTGGAGTTACTGTCTCTCCTACACCCCTCACTGCAGGAGCACGTGCAAACAGTTCAACTAGGAGACTTGGATTTCACACACCATCTCCTTCCTCCTCACACATACAGCTTCTCAAGGAAAGTCATTAAGTGCAAAGACTTTTCCTCCAGGTATCTGAGGCCTGGGTGAAAAACCTTCCAGTCCTTTCAGTGGTGTGGCTGTAATATTCGTGTCAACCATCCCGTCCTCCCCATTGCTGAGGCTGGGTTGGGGGGTGATACAGGATTCTAGCTTTAGAACTATTTCTCTGCCCAATTTCACAGACCCTTGGCAATAGGATTGATTTATGATTACTCAGCTTAACAATTCACTTGTGTTGGAAACTCAGCACTGCCAGGAGTAGCATATAATTAAACTGGTTTGTTTATGTGGAGGATATTTTTAAATGCTCACGATCACTTTCTTGAAAGTTTTAGCTGACTTTCCAAAGATTACAACAATGCCCCTGGTAACTCTTGGCATGGTGTGGTTTTCAGCAGGTGAAGGGAAAGTTCAGATGGATCTCCAGTTTTCACTCCATAATTGCTAGTACTTTAAAGCTGCCTTAATCCAACTCCAGTAATGTGACAGCTCTCGTATAAGTTCAGTTAATTGTACTCCGTAGTCTGCCTCTGCCGGAGCTGTATGACTGGATCAGAACTCATTTTGTTTCTGTGCATTCCAACATGTGAATCCCATGGGCTCTTGAGCAAGAGACCACCCAGGTCTTGGCAAAGCTTCGAGAACGGTGCCTTTGAAACCGGCCGATGCGCCCCTCACACATCTTGTGATTTCCCTCGGGCTCACCTCGCTCTGCCTCATTTTAGGGAAAAGGAAAGCCTTGTGCTCCCTCTGCTGCTGTCTGTCCTCATGGCTGTATGCGGAGCTGGATGCTTCTCATCGTCAGCTCTCAGCTTATATGCTCCCCATCTCCAATAAAAAGAGGGGCTTTCCTGGCCTGTCCTTCAGAAGTATCATCCCCAGCCATTCTACTGTTGCCGTTTTTCTTCTTAATTTTTAAATTTTGAAATAATATTTGATTTACGGGAAGGTTACAGTTTGAACAGAGTTGCTGTAGTGCTGCTGTTTCTTTCACAGCACTTGCTGCTCTCTGAAATGGTCTTGTTTCATCGTTCCTCTCCCAGTAGAAGAATGCAAGTCCTGAGGGCAGCTTTCTCTGTGTCCCTCTCTGAGATGCACAGGACCCAGAGAGCCAGGCCTTCTGGGATGAAGCTGTGTTCAAGAGATGAGGGTCTCAGAAGCATAGACAAGAGGGAGCTGGCTCACTTTGGGGGTGCTGGCATGAAGAAGAAAGAATGGGGTTTTTGGACAGAAGGCATCAGGTCTAGAGTCACTGACAAGAGTACCTGTCACCAGGTAGACAGTTGAATACTTGGTGAATGAATACTTGGTGACTGAGTGAGTAAACATGTGACACCCGACTGGATTGCAGACCTGCAGCTGATGTGTGGTAGAGCTGGTGCTGCTGCAGGGTGCATCTTCCTCCAAAGCCTGCGCTCTCCTGCCTTTGAGCACACAGAAGGCATGGGCTCAGGTGACAGGAGGAGGGAGACACACTTACTCAAGAGCTCCACGTTGCCGGTGGTTGCATCCCTGCAGCCGGGAGAAGGACTTCTGATGCTTTCCATTCAGAGAATCAACTCTTTTCACCTCCAGGCAGCCTTCCAAGGATGTCACAGATGTCACCATCAGAGCCAGCACCTCTGCTTGCCCTGCCAGAGACCTTCTCACTTGAATGCAGGTTCATCCCTGAAGACTCAGCCCATCCCCACCCTGAAGACCACACTCCCTGGGCCCACAGTCCCCTCCCTGCTTCCTTCCCCATGCTGCAGAGGGACGTAGCTCAGGCCTCTCCCACTGGCTGTATTTCGAACATTTAGTTCATTCCTGTACTTGTCCCCTTGGTCCTTAACACCTGAGAGTTTTAAATGCTTTGCAACCAGTTTGAGAATTTCTAAAAGAGGTTGTGTCAGACAGTGAATACGTGAGTAGTAATCCTTTGGTAACCTGAATATAACTGCAGACTTCCACATTGAGCATGATAAAATGGTGTGGATTTAAAAGTATTTGGGGAACTGTAAAATGTCTAGGATTAAAATTTCAATACCATTTGTGCCCAATAAATGTGAACTCTTTAGTAACTTAAAACTGTGCTATTATGACTCAGGTCTGAAAATTATGAGTTCTGCTTGAAGAAATGGGAATAACATGTGAGGGAATCTGGTCCCATCCTTCACCTTGAGGGATATACTGTGGTTGAACCAAATAGCAGGAGCATGACCTCATAGGAGAGAAAGACCGAAGAAATTACCGTATTTGTTGAGAAAGTGATACACCCTCCAGAACAGAAAAATGTTATACTTTCCATTAGGATTGTTTATGGAAATGGGGCTAAATTGAACCTGTGCCGGTATATTAACTGTTTCAACAGACAGGACCCCAAGAAACAAGATCATATAATAGTTTATTGAATGACTTGATTTTTTTAAACATAAACCAGTCTAGTCGTCTGAACTGGAAAATTAATTTTGTCTATAGAATCACTTACTAAAGCATATAAAATTAGACTCCATAAGTGCGGAGAGGAGAATTGGCATTGTGTTTCACAGATTCGCTGGGATTTGAATAAATGGATTTAGTCCTAATACAGCGAAAGCCTCGAGACTTTTAATACAGAGCAGATCTTAAAGTATTAATTCATCATTTCAAAAAGTCACTTTTGCATTTGTGTTGCTTGCTGAAGGACTGAATTATATATCTTGTCTATGATAATACCCTAGCATGTGTTATGGGTCTTGAAGGAACAAATTAATTAACTTTTGTTTTCTTTAAGTTACAAAATTTTAATGGTTAGATTGACAGAGAATTCAGCAGTTTTAACACTTATCATGATTTAATGGGTTATAGTGTTTCCCTGGGCTTATTCAACTTCCAAATATTTTCACTGTGTCATTGATGTAATAAGCTTCTGATGCCAAACTCTTCCCGACTAGAGTGAAATATGGGACTGTTTTACTTTTGATTCAGGGGTGAGCTTATGGGACCAGGGAGGAGCTTTCGAAGCTGTCAGTGCCTCTCTTCTGGATGGAGACCTCTGGATCCCAGCGGAGAGCTTCGACTTCAAGGTCAGTTCCTGTCCTCCTTTCGCAGCTTTGAGACTGCCAAAACTTTTCAGTCACATTAACTGCTTTGGTATTCTTTGATTCAAGTGTCGTCTCCACTCACATTAATGCTAACTGTATCGTTATAGAATGGAAGCTTTATTTCTAAGAAGATAAAATGCAAACCAATTTGATTGACAGTGCTGATGAGGGATCGAACATGATTTGCAAATACTGAAAATTCCTTTTTAACAAAAACTAGGGGTTACAATCCCAGATATACAACTTCCATGTTCAGTTTAATTGAATGATAGGTATTCTTCTATATTTGTGTCTATTTAATTAACATTTTTCTTGAATTATTGATAAAAATATATTTATGCAACTTAAAAACCCATTTTTCATGAGTTTTAATGCAGTCTAAACTTTGTTTACTTTGACATGTTTGATTTGAGCCTTTTATACTTAAAAGAATATAAAATGATTGAAATAATAGTGATTAAATTTAATATTTTGTTGCATTTTATCTGATAAACCGACATGACTTTCTTACATTTCAGTGCTTGTAGGAACAGTTGGGAAGTGATAAAATCTATAGAAATAGAAGCTCTTTGGAGAGATCATACAGATGGCTTGGTCCTTGTATTATATAGAACTATTTTTAGATCATTTTTCGTAATAGAAAGCAGATGTTTTGAAGAGCAGTTGAGATTGTGAAAATCCTCTGTCACTTCCTGGAATCGATGCAATGGGCCACCTTTACGTGAGTCATGATAAGATGATTTACATCTAGAGAGCTTACCTTGGAAACTGAGCTTTTAGAAAGGTTGGTTTGATTAAAAGACCCAAATGCCAAATGTGCACGTTTTTCTAATGTTGTTTCATGGACATTGTTACGAATTGAATATACAAAGTACAATTGATGGTGTTGATGATATTTTCTGAAAGAAAAGCTTAAGATATTAAAGAAAATTTTGTCATACTATTGGTAAGTGAAATTAAAAACAACATAATAGACACAGAAAAAGAGGAGTGGGCTATTTGTTATCAATAAAGTTTATTTAAAATATTTGTAGACATGAATAATATAAAAATATGGAATAGTCTAAAGTTTCTTGGATGGTGGGAGCCATTATGTAGCCTTTCCCTGGGGGTAGAGTTGCCAGATTTAGCAAGTTAGAAGAATGCCTGGTTACATTTGGATTTCAAGTAAACAATATATTTAATTTTAGTGGAAATATGTCTCATGCAATATTTGGGACACAGTTTTTTTAAAAAAAGTATTTGTTGCTTATCCGAAATGGAGATGTAATTGGATGTGTCCTATCTTTTGTCTGGCAACCTTCCCTGGAGGGAATTGGAGGGACAAGCTGCTGAGGGCTATGGGCCTGCCCCTGGGGTGGACCAGTTCAGGTCTTCTCTGGTTTTTGACCCCCAGCTTTCTCCTTCCCACCTGCCAGCCACCTGGCAGACATCACAAGGTGTGTTGGAGGAGGAATTGACACATCTACTGCTGGCCAAGCTTGACCTGATGATTGTGGGTCATGAGCATCATCTTTTAGAAAACTAGGAAAAACCATGATTATTAGGTAGCTGTCCCAACTCTTCTGGGTTTCTGCCTCAGGAATGAGAGCCATGTGGGTGATAGGCACTAAAAGAATTCCAGGTCAGTGACATTTTGTAAGGGCATGGGGACCTGGGTGAGGTGGGAACAGCATTTTGTTGTAATGCCAGTAGACTCATCTCAACATGTAGCGTATAGTGTCAGTATATGGCCATATTATTACAATATGGACTCATGTGGTGGGTAACCCCAAAAGCTTGTGTGACAAGGGGTACATGTCAATGTCTGTTATGTGTGTGTACCTGTTTGCAGGAGTTCCCCGTAAGGACGACGTGTATACATGCTGTGGGAATAGGCATTCTGGCCAAAAGTGTGTGTGTGTGTGTGTGTGTGTGTGTGTGTGTATCTGTGCTCAATGTCAATAAGCCAAGATTTTCATTTTGAACTGCATCATGACGTGTATCTTCAGTATACAGGGCATACTCATGTTAAGAATATTTTTGCAGAACAATGGTGCCTGCTGTGCCTCAGAATACAGACTTTTAGATTTGCTTCACACTCCCTGCCTCTTTCTATTCAGCCAGTTTTTAACTGAGCACCTATTCTTTTAACTGAGCACCTGCATGCAGCCAGTGCAGAAGGCAGACATGCTTTCTGCTGCCTGCAGCTTACATTGCAGTAAGGGAAACACAACTAAATACATTCAGGTTGTGATAAGTGTTAAGAAAGAAACAACAAAGTATTCTAGGGGCCAGCAGGGGCGATGGATTTTGATAGGTTGGCCAGGAAAGCCCTTTCTAAGAATGTAAGATAATTTTTTCAGTAAGTTCTAAAGAGCCAGCCGTGGGAAGAGCCAGTGTGTAAGAGGTTGGTGGCAGGGAGTGGGGAGGAGGCAGGTGTGTCTAGAGCGTGGAAGATTAGACAGGCCTGGGGTGGTGCAGGAGCAGCAGGGGCCAAGATTCCCTGCCGGGCTCCTACGCGTGTGACCTTGCTGTGGAAGTAGTAGCCTGTACAAAACGGACGTTCATCCTGAGATGATGACATAGACTATGGCCTTTGTTCTCTGATAGTTAAATATTCTGATTTTATCTGACTTACCAAACCATAACATTAATTTTTTGTGACTATTTATCCCCAGAGGTGACATGTAGTATTCACAACTATAAAGTGCATTCCTTATTTATACCGAAATGCCTAGCTCTTTTATTTCTTCTTATTATTCTTATTTATTTAATTTTTTGGGGGGAGGCAGGTCCCGTTTGTTGCCTAAGCTGGTCCCGAGCTCCTGGGCTCAAGCGATCCTCCTGTCTCAGTCTCCCAAAGTGCTGGGATTATAAGCGTGATCCGCTGTGCCCTGCCAGAATGCCTAATTCTTAAACATTTTATCTGATGGCCATGACAAGTCTAGTAAGCCAGAGCTAGAAGTTTGGCCTGCAGTTTCTGGTTGGGAAGGCCATGGGAACCTAGAGAAAGGGGGCCTCAAATTACAAGTCACATCCTTTCTGGCTTTCTTCCAGACCAATTTCCACAATTGTTTTCCTAAAATGAAAGTCTATCTCATCACGATTTTCCTTGAAGCCCTCAGAGATGTTCCTCACATCCACACCCTAGAGTGTGAAGACAAACTTTAGGCTTGGCATGAAAAGCACATCGCTTTGTGACCCAGAGGCACTAATCACCACTCCACCCCATGGCCCCGGAGCACTGACCTGTCCCTCAACTCTCTCTTCTTCATCCTATGGCACCATAGCTTGGGGCCACCCCTGTGTCCTCAGGCAGCCTGATCACCTGCCCTGCTGTGCTTTGGGACAGAGTTCCTGGGGGTAACAAGTTCCTGGGGGTTCAGTCACTTGTTCCCACATCTGGATGATGTGCCTGCCATGCACCTGGTGCTGGAGCTGCATCTCTACCCTGAGGGGGTTCAGGAAAGGCCTCTCTGGGGAGGTGACATCTGAGGGTGACCTGAGCAGCACGAAGGGTGAGCCTGCCATGTGGAGATCTAGGGAAGAGCATCCAGGCTGAGGGAACGGCAAGCAGAAGGCTGCAACAGCAGGGGGGAAAGAAGGAGTATGCAGAGAGGTCAGCAGGGCCCAGACAAGGTAGAACAGCCACAGGAAGCTTCCCTGGGGCTTGGAGCTGGACGTGCAAGTGAGTTTTAACAGTGACCTCTGACAGCTGTGCACAGACTGCAGTGTAGGGCCCCTAATGGAAAGAAGGAGAGCAGTGGGGAATCTGGTGCAACTGTCCAGGAAGGAGAGGGAGGCGTCCGTGCTCTGACCATGGACAGCATGAGAAGCGATTGGACTGGAGATGTATTTTGAAGGGAAAGTCCACTGAACTTGCCAGTGGATTCAAGGTGCTAAGGACAACCCCTGTGTTTTGGCCCTGGCTACCTAGGTGGGAGGAGCTTCCATCATACACACTCCCAAAGAGAAAGGACTTCTGTCTAATTTGGTGTTCACCACGTCATTGACTTACTATGTATACTGGTTCTCAGCCAAGCTGCATTTTAGAGTCACCCGGAAACTTTTTATAAATAAGTGTTCAACGTCCAGTTGTTGAGAGTTAGATTAAATGGTTTGGGGCAGACCCATGCAGATTTCTCTTTTTAAAAAATACTGCCTGGTAATTTTAGTGAGCACCCAAGGCTTAGATCCGCTTGAGGAAATTGATGCTGCATCCAGTGCCAGAGTGCTGGTCAAGTCAATTCGGCTGATTTAGGCAAAATTACTGTCAGGTTCTCTCTCTTTCTCTCTGAATGGGATGTTAAAATGTCCTTTCCAAATCAAGAATCAAGTCATCACTGCCCCTGATAGTTTAGCGGAAAGAGCAGAGGAACAGGAAAGGATGAGGTCCTGTGTGTGCTGGAGAGCTTGCAGGTTTTTGTTCACTGGTTGTTGTGTATAACACAGGGATAAGCTTATCCGTATTCCCTTCCTCTAAGGATCACTGTTAGAATGAGATGAAACAATGGCCATAAAATACACTAGAAACTTAACACTGCTACAGAAATGTAAGGTGATGCTAAAAGTTTAAAGTGTCTTTAGGAACCAAGCTCCAGTTTCACGTCTTGAAAAAATTAACTGCGGAACCAGGGAAGATGTGTCAAATGTGATTGATCATGAGATGACCTCACTTGAGCTCAGCCTTTGAATGCTCCAGGAAATGTCCAATTTCCAGCTTTCTTGAGTGAGAATGAAGTTATAGAAATAGTAGGCGAAATGGAAAATAGAAGGCAAACCAATTAGAACATGAAACTAAAGCTTCCCTAAGCATATGGCAGGCCTCAAATATCAAATAGCAACTAATTAAAAGGACAGAGGCACATTCTACTTCATACATTTCCATTTACCTTTTTTTACAGCCGAGAAAACTGAGCCCTGCTCTCCCCTCCAATAACCATCTCCATATTTCCCTTCACAACCAAGTTTCCCAGAAAGGTGGTCTGCACTCATTCGCACACTTACCTCTCCCCAGTTCCCTCCTAACCCTCCGTTGCAGCTCCCGTTCCCAACACTTCCCTGGAACGGCCTTTGCCAACGTCAGAGATGGCCTCCTGATTTCCAAAGCCAGCACACACCTTTCACTCTTTATCTTACTCACCTTGACACCAATTCCCTCTTTTTCTTTGAATTCCTTCCTTCCTTTGGGCTCCTGAGTCCCTGTTCTCTTGTTTCTTCTCATATGTTTTTGTTCTTTTCTTTCCTTTTCCTGGCTCTGACCCTCACGCTTGATCTCTGAGTTTCATTCCTTTTCCTGGCTCTCTCTCACTTCTCCTCTGAGAAACAGCCCCACTTCTGATGAAGGGTCCCACTGGTGGCGTCCCTCTCATCCGTGACCTCATGGTCTACTTGCACCCGGGGGCTCAGATGAGTGACAACGTGAGTGAGAGCTACCACACGTGGAGTTCCCGCTGTGTGAAGCGCTGTGTCAGGTATTAGGAACGATAGCTTCGGTTTTTGTCATCTTCATGCATTGACTTAAAATCCAAACCTCTCATTCTGCTTTAACCTCTGAGATTGGATCCTCTGCTTCCAATCAATTACAGGTACCTCCAGCTGAAAGTTCCCAATTATGCAAATGTACTGTGCCCCAAGGTAGACTCTGCCTTTCACTTAATTGTCCCTAGAAGATGGGGTTGTCATCTTCCTTCTCCCCTCAGATAGTAAGGTTTGAAACCCCTCTTAAATCTACTGGCCCAGTATCCTGACGTGTGCTGCTCCTCTCTGCCCTCTACCGTCGCATTCATTAGTCTTCCTCTATTCTATGAAAGGAAGCAGGTTGCTCTGTGTAAAGGACAGGTAGAGCCTGTTCCCTTCCTGCTTTCCAGTCCTTCAGAAGTCCCGGATGACATTTGAATTCAAAGCCAGCCTTCTTAACATGATGCCCATGGGACTGGGTGGCCTGGGCCGTCTGGACTCTAGAGCCCTCACTCCTACTTCTTAGCCATGGAGCTTGTCAGGACAACCAGTTGTCTAAATAGGCCATGCTCTTTACCACCACGCTTGCACTATGCTTTGTCCCCATGTCCCCCTGACTCCCTGAGTCCTACTCATTCTTGAAGCACCACTTAAGTACTCATTCTTAAATGGTACCTTCTCTTTTGAAACCTATCCTGAACCCCTGGCCTCCTGGCCAAATTTGTTCTTCCCATACCTTTGTCTTTGTAAATCGTACACATCTCTGCAACGTGCAAGCATAGGCACGCACTTAATTCATGCAGATTCAGCCTTGCACATGGCAGGAACAGATGCTGTAGAGACACAAGTAACATAGGTGATCACATCCCCTTGGATCCCCAAGGAGCATGTGGGCATCTGCTGTTTCCTTGGTTCCTTCTGCTTCTCACAAGGCAAGCTTCATACTTCCTGAGAGCAGTTCTAGTTCTTTCTGTTGGCTATTCTGAAACAGCACAACCCCTAAAATAAGCCAACTCAGCTATATGCCCCAGTTATCAACCCCATAAATGCCCCAGTGCTCTGTAGAGAAGAAATGCTGAACATGCGTAAAAGCATGAAAGCTGTGAGGTTTTCGGCAATTAATTTGGACTATGCTTTGGATGCTACCTCTACCTTCTATCCTGACCTTAGACCCCAACCATGCATAATTTGGGACTCGCACAGTGCCATCATTATTAGCTTTTTTTTTTTCTTTTTGTTTTGTTTTGTTTTGAGACAGAGACTTGCTCTGTCTCCCAGGCTGGAGGGCAATGGTGCAATCGTGGCTCACTGCAACCTCCACCTCCAGAGTTCAAGCAATTCTCTTGCCTCAGCCTTCCGAGTAGCTGGGATTACAGATGCTTGTCACCGCATCCAGCTAATGTTTGTATTTTTTAGCAGAAACGGGGTTTCGCCATGTTGGCCAGGCTGGTCTCGAACTTCTAACCTCAGGTGTTCCAACCGCCTCAGCCTCGCAAAGCGCTGGGATTACAGACATGAGCCACCACGCCCTGCTCATTATTAGTTTCTAATCCCTGCTTCTCCCAACCAGCCTGTGCCCTCCCTCAGGGCAGCAGCCACAGCTCTGTTCTGTTCTGCCTTGGTGCAGCAGTCAGCACAGAGTGAAGTGATTGCAGGACGCTTGTTGACTGACTCTGAGACTTTCCCTGTTCCTGGATCCTGAGCCTCCCTCATTTCTGTGAACAGTTTGCAAACCACTCTGACTACCACAACTTTCTAGATGTTTCCTACCTCCTTTTGGCAACTCTGGGTCCCTTAAAGTCACTGGGAGATGTCTAGCTGATAGAATGCTACGTTCTTCACTTTAGTGCTATGTGGTGTCTTACCTGGAACACCTCCCCAACTGTGGCTCTTGCAGTAACAGCACTCCAGGAGCAGTGCTGTTACTCCACATGGGTGGGTTGATGTGGCCAGGCATATATGGAATGATTTTCCTCTTCATCTAAGTGATTATTTCAGTAATTGCAGGAGTTTCTCAGGCTAGACCGTAACACGTCCAGCTTGGCTAAGTAGGCTCAATAGTTAGCCTTTCTGACTTAGGAAGCATCCACTTTACATTAGCTTCCAAGCCAGCCAATAGAGTTTCCTCTCGAGAATGTCATGACTAAAACACCTACTGTGGAGCTGTGGAGTAGATATCCTCATGAGACATGCATAGTGGTTCATGGCTGGAACACTGTTTCCAGACTGTGTGGGTTCCTGCGTATGGTCTGTCCCATGCAGATTCTTACCTTCTGTGGGAACCCCAACCCTACCCTTTGCCTGACAGTCCCCATGAGCCCATGTCTGCCACACAGGAGGCTGCTGGAGGCCCCAACTCCTGCACCAGGCCTCTTGGAGAGAGGATTTGGAGAGGTAAAAGCTGGCGCCCTTGTATCTTGGCTGGGAACTCAGCTGTTTCAAGAATCACTGCCAGGCATGGTGGAAGGGGAAGAACAATGGATGTTGGAACCTGCAGAAATGGATTCGCACTCCCTCTGCCTTGCTGTGTGGCATTGCGCCTATCGTTAGCCTTTGTTTCCTTAGCTGTAAAGGAGATGGTAATGGTGGCTTTGTGACCTGATGCTGTGCCTTACACATGCTGGCTACACAGGAAATGCTAGCCTCTCTCCTGTCCCTCCTCCTGTCATTGCCCCAGGACTGAATAAGCCTTTGCTGTGTGCAGAGGTAGGGTGCTGGCCTGGGAGTTCCTGGTTGTATAGCAGCATTCCTGCCTCTACCTGAGTGATGCCAGCGCCACCCTCTTCCAGTTACAGGTGTCTCCAGGAATTGCCAGGTGGCCCCTGGGGTGCAAACTCGCCCCTGGTTGAGAACCACTACCCAGTGAGAAAAGATGAGGAAGGAAAGGAAACTGGCAGTTACTGGGATCCCCCTCTTGACCTTGGATGGAGTCAGACTGGGGTTCTGCAGATTTGTCTGGAAGAGCTAAACAGTAAATGTATTCCGCAGTGCAGGTCACAGCAGTACCCGCTGCAGCGACTCAACTGGACTATTGTGTAAAAGCAGCCGTCGCTAATACGTAAATGAATGAGCATGGCTGTGTTCCAGGAAAACTTACTGGACGCTGAAATCTGAATTTAGTGTCATTTTCATGTGTCATGACAAATCTTCTTTTTTAACAATTTTAGTACATGAAACCAGTCTTAGCTCGCAGGCTGAACCAAAGCAGGCAGTGCACTGGCTTTGCCCGAGGGCCCTAGTTTACAACCCCTGGGCTGGATGTTTCGTGGATATCAGCACCCTGGATGCCCCCCAGCATCCCTGCCAGGTGGATGTTGTTGTGCACATTTGCAGATGAGGATGCTGAAGCCCCGCCCCACCCCACCCCGGAGGTAGAACGTTAAGCCAGAGGACTAGCATCTGGGCCAAGGCCTGTCAGATTTGAAATCCAGTATTCTTTGCATAGTGCTCTGCTACCTTTCAGAAAAATCTTTAACTTTCTTTCCCCTGTGCATCATATCAGGACTGCTTCATAAATCTTGACTCCAGACAGCTGAGGTCACGGTTCAGGGGGCAGACGTGGTGAGCGCTCGCCAGCGCTCTCTCCCTCCCTGCCGGTCTTGCCTCCGAGGGAGATCTGGCTTTCTTCAACAAGATGTGATTGTTGCCTCCCAGCTCCCTGCCAGGGTCTTTCCTGTTCACTCTTCCTTTTTGGCCAACACACAAAGAGGAGAAAGCAGGCCAAGCTATTGTACTTGCTTCAGCTGTGTCCCTGGCGTAGGGAGCTCTCACTCAACGAAGGAAGGGTTCTGCATTTCCAGTAACACTCACCACCCACTCACTTGTTTCTTGTGACCTCTTAGCAAGGCCTTAATATCATACTTTCTGAATTGTTTTTATTGAATCAGGTTGTCTTACAGTTTCTATACCTTTTTCTTCCCCTACAAGCTTCTATCATCATCATGGAACTGGGTCCTTTTGAAAAAAAAAATCTTATTTAAAATAACTGAACAAATTTGGATAATGCAGGAGATGTCGTGATTTACCTTCTTTAGATGGAAATTGTAAAATATATAATCCTGAGTAATACTTTGTACATTTGACTGACATGTAGGGCTTATAGTTGCTTGATATTAGGAGAGAAGGAGTTTGATGAATTCTGTTTTCGGTTGTACATTTGCCCAAGGACATACAAATGCCTGCTGTCTCTGAGATCCGAGGTCAAGTTCCCAGGAAGCAAGGATGAATGGGACCCAATCCTGTCCTTGAGAAGTTCACAGTCATAAATTTAAATAAGTACTTAAACAGACATATGGGATTTTAAAAAATAAACACCTTATTTTAAAACAGTTTTGGATTTATTGAAAAATTGCAAAGACACTACAGAGAATTTTTATATACTGCATACCTTGGTTTCCCATTTTTCACAATTACCTTTGTGTAGTTCATTTGTGACAATTAGTAATATTTTTTTTTCTTTCTCGGCCTGAACTTTTTTAATAAGAGAGAGAACATTCTGAAGATTGAGGTCATTTAGAAGAACATAAAACTTCTAGAAAGGATTAGGATTCTAAAATCTTACTTTAAACTGAAGAGCTTATCTTACCAAGAGATTTAATGTGTATTAATGTTGCATTTGATTTTTTATTTTGGTTTTTTTTTTTTTGGTAACCCATTAGTTCTCATGAGATACTGTTGCATTTTATAATTTCATGCCACAGGAAAGCTGAGGAAGCTTGTCTGTATGTTTACTGCAGAATTTCTCTGTAGTTGCAACAGATAACCAGTGAGGACCATTCCTTAATAATTAATAAATAGTTGTGATGGCAGTGAGGATGTTTTTGTTCAACCAAAATTTAAAGTTCAGATTGTTTAAAAATCCCCCTATTCTTTCCTTAAAAAGTGAGAAACATTTTTATACCTACCCTGACAGTGCCTGCAACCATGTATGTAAAAATCATGTTAAAACAACACTTGACAACAGCACCCTGGTAGAATGTAACATACGCCTGCGTGGAGAGCCGCTGTGGGAAGGTTTTCCTCTTGGATGTATTAAACGTGCTCTTGATTCTCTTGTGTCTTGCACGTGTTCTTGAGAGTGTAAGGAAGACATGCATTGTTGGTGGTGCATGCTAGTGTTTAACCAGCATTTTTTATTACCATCTGCCTAAAGAGAAAAATTTAATGATTTAAATTTAACTTCTCCCTAACAAGAGAACTTGAACACTAAGGAATAAGATTTTATTGGGTTGTGCTAAGCTAAGCTTTGGAGGGTAACAACCTTTGTAATATCTAATAATTTTCCTCCCCTTCCTAGTATCAATTTTGCTCATCCCCGTTGACAGTGCATGGAGGGCACCACAAATAAATGGTCAAAAGGAAACAGGTGTCTCTCAAGATGGCTTGTATTTAAAGAAATCTGCCCATTGGTAATTTGGGGCAAGGAAAAATAAACGTTGATTTTCACCCTTCCATCCTCCCAAGACTGCTCTTGCTAGAGCTTTAAAAATAAGCTTTTTATATAAGAACAATTTTTAATTTATAGAAAAATTGCAAAGATAGTATGGTTCCCATGCACCTCACACCAAGTCTCCCTGTTCTTACATTTGTTGCAATTAGCAAGCCCATATCAATGGATTACCATGAGCTAATGTCTGCACCTTATTTCGATTTTCTTAGCTTTGACTTGATGTTCTTTTTCTGGCTGGGTTCATCTGGGACCTCACATCACGTTTAGCGTCGTGTTTCTCAAGGCTCCTCTTGGTCGTGGCAGTTCTCGGACCTTCCTTGTCCTTGATGACCTAGACAGTTTTGGGGAGTAGTGATCGGGTGTGGCATAGACTGTTCCTCTGGTGGGATTTGTCCAGCATTTTTCTCATGATGGGACTGGGCTTGTCTGATTTGGGTAGATCACAGAGGCAGAGTCCCTGTCCTGTTATACCACATTGAGGGGATGCACTGTCCATATGTCTTATCTGTGGATGCTTCAGCACCTGGCTGAGGTTGTGTTTGTCCAGTTTCTCCACTAGTAAAACTCCTTTTTCCCCTTCCCATGGTGTGTTGCCTAGAAGGAGGTCACTGCGCACATCCCACACTTGAGGAGTGGGGAGTTACGCTGCACCCCTGGAGGGGGAGGTAGCTGCCCCCATTATTTGGAATTCTCATGCATGTGAGATTTGTCTGTGCTCCCTATTTATGTTTTTAATCATTTAACCACATTAATGTGGTCTCATGGGTATTGATATGATTGGTAGCGTCCCCACTCAAATCTCATTTTGAATTGTAATTCCCATAATCCCCACCTGTTATGGGAGGGACCCTGTGGGAGATAATTGAATTACAGGGGCGGGTTTTTCTGTGCTGTTCTCATGATAGTGATTAAGTCTCATGAGGTCTGATGGTTTTATAAAGGGCGGTTCCAGCTGGGTGTGGTGGCTCACGCCTGTAATCCCAGCACTTAGGGAGGCCAAGGAGGGTAGATCACGAGGTCAGGAGTTCAAGACCAGCCTGGCCAACATGGTGAAACACTGTCTCTACTAAAAATACAAAAATTACCTGGGCACAGTGGCAGGTGCGTGTAATCACAGCTGCTCGGGAGACTGAGGCAGGAGAATCGCTTTAACCTGGGCGGCAGAGGTTGCATTGAGCTGAGATCATGCCACTGCACTCCAGCCTGGGTGGCAGAGTAAGACTCCATCTCAAAAAAAAAAAAAAGAAAAAGGAGTTCCCTTGCATACAGTCTCTTGCCTGCCACCATGTAAGATGTGTCTTACTTCCCTTTCGCCTTCCACTATGATTGTAAGGCCTCCCCAGCCATGTGGAACTGTGAGTCAATTAAATCTTTCCTTTGAAAATTACCCTGTCTTGGATATGTTGTCTTTATTAGCAGTGTTAGAATGGACTAATACAGGTATTTATTTTATACTTTAGAATATAATCCAATACTCTTTTATTTATTTTGTTGTTCAAATTGTTCTTATTTTGGCCATTGAGAGTTCTTTTCATTGGCTTCTGTGTCTCTTTAATATTCACCCATGAGGGCATGTGTGAAGGTGTGTGAGAGTGTGTGAGTGTGAATGTCAGTGTGTGTTTGAATGTGTATAAAAGTGCCTGTGTGTGTTAGAATGTGTGTGTGAGTGTACGTGAAAGACTGTGACTCTGAAAGTGTGTGGGTGTGTGAAAGTGCATGTGTGTGTGTTAGAATGTGTGAGTGTGTGAGAGTGAGTGGGTGTGTGTGTGAATGTCAGTGCATGAGTTTGTGTGTGAAAGTGTATGTGTGTATGTTAGAATGTGTGTGTGAGAGAGTGACTCTGGGTGTATGTGTGTGAGTGTGACAGTGTGAATGTCAGTGCATGAGTTTGTGTGTGAAAATGCATGTGTGTGTGTTAGAATGTGTGTATGTGAGTGACTTGGTGTGTGGGTGTATGTGAGTTTGAGTGTGAAAGTATGTGTGTTAGAATGTGTGTGTGTGTTGGAGAGTGACTCTGAGAGTGTGTGGGTGTATGTGAGAGAGTGTGAATGTGTGTGTTTGTGTGTGTGTGAAATATGTGTGCGGATGTACATTAGTGTGTGAGTTGGAGTGCATGAAAGTGTATGTGAACGTGTAAGAATGTGTATGTGCAAGAGAGATGGTGTGACTGTGACTCTGTGTGTGTGTGTGTCTCTGTGTGTCTCTGTGTTTTCAACCACTTCCTTCCTTTCCGGCACTGCAAGATGCACTGGGTTCATCTGGTATATTTCCTGTTCCTGTCCTAGAGTCAGCCATTTCTCTGCAAGCCCTGATTCCCTGGAGGATGGTATTAGAGACCAGGATCTAGGTACTAGATAGGCTCACTGCTACCGGTGAGTCATTGCTTCTAGGCCCTCTCAGCTGACACAGCATGGGAAATATATGCATATGTTTGCTGTGGGTAGATTATAAAGAAACAGATCTCAAATGATGGATCATGGCTGAGACACACCCTGTCTTCCAACCTAATTCATTTAAAATGGTATAAAATCAGGAGGCTGAGGCAGGACAATTGCTTGAACCTGGGAGGTGGAGGTTGCAGTGAGTCGAGATCATGCCACTGCACTCCAGGGTGGGTGACAGACCAAGACTGTGTCTCGAAACATAATAAAATGATATAAAAGAAAATACACCAGGAATTTGGCTCTTTATTGATGTACCTATGGACATAAAAAATAGCTATGTCCAGTAAGTTATTAAATCAATTACTGAGAATCTAACCTAATCATTAGGCTGTTTTCCCTGGGGGAAATTAAAAAAAATGTTTCTTTAAAAAATTAATTCCCGGCTCTTCAGCATTTGACCTAACTCTGGCATTTCACATTCCCTGCATTGATCCACGCCTCAAGGCTGCCTTTCTGCTAATTACTTGAAATTAAATTGACCTTTTCCTAAAATTGGCACACAAAAAAGGTTTCATTCAGCTGTCCTAACGATTGTCATATGCAATTTTTACTCAGCATAAGGTACTAAGGGTCTTCTTTTTGCTTGAACCTACTAATTTTCCAAGCATAGTGTTTAAAGATTTGGTCCAAAACCCAAAACAGAGTTGGTGAGAGCACAGAGCTACTGAGATCCAGGGTTATGGATGTTGGGTCTGTGTTCAGATTTCCTCTTTCCATGGAAGCCATTACTTGGCTGCGTTCCTTGGCCTCACCCAGCATGTCCCACCCCAGACCTGTCTCAGGAAGGACACCTCAGAAGGGCTGTGGGTAGATTTGCCCAAATGCAGAAACATCACAGGCTGAGCACTTCCCGTCACTGACGGACTCATAGCAGCGTTTCTGTATGTGTAGGTGTCATAGTTTACATCCATGCTTCTCCAACCTCAGTCACCCAGGACCCACCAGCATGAATTCAACCTAATTATAAAAGCACCCACATTATTAATATTATAGCTTATCATATTAATAGCTTATACATGCTTGGTGTACTTACTGATTATTTTTCTCAAACACATGAAAGTGATTAAAATGAAGTGTGCTGTACACCTCTTAAAATGTATTTGTCTATCATGGGGGAACACATTATACCACTTGGAAAATGCTATTTTAGATATTTTAGGCTTATAAGAATTTCTTTATTATTATTATTATTTGAGATAGGGTCTCATTGTCACCCAGGCTGGAGTGCAGTGGCACAATCAGTGTGCTGCCACACCCAGCTAATTTAAAAAATTATTTTTTGTAGAGATAGGGTTTCACCATGTTGCTGAGGCTGGTCTCAAACTCTTGAGCTCAAGCGATCCACCCGCCTCAGTCTCCCAACGTGCTGAGATAACAGTGATGAACCACTGTGCCCAACCAATTTCTTTAATTTTTCTACCTTGAATACCTTATCAGGTGTGTTTTTTCGTTAGTTTACATGTATAGCCATGTAAACTGAGCCCTGCACAACGAAGGGTATGGGGATCCCTTCCATCTATAGAGCTGAGTGGCCCGAAACCTGCTCAGCATGGAGGGAGGAGGCCCTGCCTAGGATACTATTGGGTGGAATCCTCTCCATGAGTTTTGACTTAACACTTTTGAGGGGGTAGACATTACCAGTTAGAGATTACCCTGCTCTTCTGTTGAATCCTTTCTGTATATTCATTTAGTCAACAAATATTTATTGAGAGAATCCTTTATTCTCAATACAGTGCCAGGCCCTGTGTGAAGTGTTAGAGACATTTTACCCTTTTAAAAATTGCATTAAAACTGGCCATTTCATTTCAGAGCTATTTTGCCGCTTGCTCAAACAGAACTCTTGGAAATGTAACTCCTCCTGCAGTACAAACATAAGGAAGAGTTAAGAGCCCATCAGGGGTAGAGAATTCTATCATATCTCCTTTGAAATCCAGCTCCTTCCTTTATAGTTCAAAACAAGACCACGGGGGCATATAATCTCTGGTCGTGCCTATTCAGCTAATAGGAATGTGTTTGCATTGCCAAAAGTTATTGCTGCTTTTAGTGTTCCTTGACACAGGCAACTCTCATAGGTGGACTTCGTGGGAATGCGTCGCATCTCTGGGAGCTGTCGGGCAGCCAGTGTCTGTGTCTTTGCTTATACGGAGCATTGAGAGTGGACACTGGCTGTCCTGCAATGTTCATGTCTGGGTGTGCTGTGGAAAAGTGAAGAATCACAGATCTACAGCCTTGCCTTGCAGTTTTAAGTAAAAAGAGAAGGGAGCTTTGTGAGGTTGATCTCCAGAACGGTCTCAGTAGAGCTCCAGAGACTGAGTTTTCCAGCCTGCTGTTTCATTGGCAGGTACGGAGTCTCGTCTGGTTCAGTCTGGAAGCGTTTCTGGGAATGCAGCTGCCATGGGAAACGCCTGTAATGGGCAAAACACAAACTGGTCATCCTCCCAGCTCCAAGGATTCAACTAATACTCCGATTTTTATGCCACATACTTCAGTTGCCCAGACAGGGTTAGAAGGAGCCCTCAGTTGGAAAGGACAGAAACAACGTCCTTAAGTCGAATACAAAAGATTGGATGCGTTTTCGTTGGTTATAAAAGACAGGAACACGGAGACGTTCTTTTGGCTCCAGCAGGCATTACGAGGAAAGAGCTGGCAAGCAGAGTTGGCAGGTGGGGAAATGAGTTGGAGAAGCTTTAAAGATCTTTTCCTATAAAATAAATGTCCAGAAGCTGTGGAAACGTACGTCTTTAGTTAAGTAAATACCCTCAAAGACAACACATGTACATTTTTCAGTGAAAGCTGACCAGCCACGACTGCCATGTTTTCAGATTCCAAGAATTTCAGCACACATAGAATTGGCCTATCATGCTCATTAACCTCAGAGCAACTCCTTTCAAGAAGTTCCTGCAGCCATGATGGCAAATGAGTTTAACTGTTTTATTTGAAGTGCAAAGACCTCGAGTGGCATCCTTGCCGTTTCCTCGCCGTGTATCCTGGGCTCAAATGAAAAGGAACGTTAATTATGTTACCAGTCCTAGCCTCTGTACAAATTGGGACAGTCTACTGAAACCCCTGCTTTTCCCTTTCCTTACGTAGAAAGTCTCATAGCAGGGGTTTTGAAGTAGGCTCTGCGTTGACTGTGCTCTGAGACGGAAGTTGCGGTCCTCTGTTTATTTTTATTTATTTATTTATTTGTTCTGAGACAGAGTCTAGCTCTGTTGCCCAGGCTGGAGTTCAGTGGTGTGATCTTGGCTCACTGCAACCTCCGCCTCTCTAGTTCAAGCAATTCTCCTGCCTCAGCCTCCTGAGTAGCTGGGATTATAGACATGCCCCACCATGCCCGGCTAATTTTTGTATTTTTAGTAGAGGCGGGGTTTCACCATGTTGGTCAGGCTGGTCTCGAATTCCTGACCTCAGGATCTGCCTGCCTCAGCCTCCCCAAGTGCTGGGATTACAGGCATGAGCCACTACACTCAGCCCTCTGTTTATTTTTATAAGTGACTATTAAGTACCTATTCTAGCTAGATTTTGGCTTGGGTTGAGGAGTTTTCAGATTAAATGAGGCCTTGAGTGTTATGCTAGGGGGTTGACTTCAATTCTGAAGGCACTGGGGAGCCACTGAAGATGTCTGAGTAGTCAAATAACATTTTGGGGGTGTAATTTTAGAAGAGGTTTGAAAATAGAGTATTACTGAAAATTTTATATAAACAGTGGTCTCTCAGGCAAATCATCTTTTCCTCTAAATGTCCATGTTGTATCTCTTGATTGATTTAAATGTGTCTCATTTATGAGTGGAGTATACTCCCAAAATTTGTCCCAAATTCATAGCAGAACTTGTTAACATGTGGCCCGTTGAGGTGATGTTCCAAAGGGCAGCCAGACCTTGGCCTGCAGCCCCCACACTCCCTGTGCCCTACTGTCTCTGCATTGAAACACCCTTTGGAGCATCCCCTGTCACCATATCCTCCTCCCACACCATCCCCAGCTGGTTTCTGCTCTACCCCACCTGGGACATCTGGTCTCCTCTGTTGCAATCAAGCTGGCCACTTTTCCCGTGGCTGTAGGACTGCGTCCATGCCCCTCTATCCAGGCTTGCTTCCTTCCCCACCCTCAGCTTCTCCAGCAGCCTCCAGGCCGTGCTGCTCCTGCCAACCTGCTCAGGTCAACATTGATGGCCTCATCTTCCACACTTGGCTTCTCCTCTTGTTCCTGGTTTGGCTCCTCCTCTGGCTGTTGTCCAGAAGAGCCCTGGGAACCTCCCTGGGAACACCTGTTCCCGGCCTCCGTCCATGAGTGCTTACATCACCCCATCTTGTTGCATGGTGGATGAGTCCCTTCTCATCTCTGCCTTAAAACCCCTTCCTTAGGGAAGCCTGCCTTCCTTCATTATCTCATTTAAGCTGATGCCCACTCGGTTTGTTGCTATAGTTATTTTTTGTTTCTTCAACACTCTGCCTCACCATTTTCTTTATCTGTTTATATCCTGGATTAATGTCTGCCTTTCAGCCTGAACTGTCCATTCCATGATGAATTTATCTTTTTCCTTCACCACTTTTCCCTAGAGTTCACCACAGAAGCTTCTGTGATAAATAACAGTGATATGTATGTAGGTGGATAGATAGGTAGGTGGGAAGATGGATGGACGGATGGATGAATGGATGGATGGACGGACGGACGGATGGATGGGGCTTATACCTTGAAGGGGTTGGTGCTGATGAGGTGTATGTCTTATCTTCCACCCTTTTATGTGGTCATCTTATATGTCTGGCTATTCCTTATAAGATCTTAAAATGTTCTTCTATTTCCCAGGTGGGCGACTTTGACCCCAGTTAGCATACTTGGCATTTTCAAAGTTGAATTCAAGGGCTTTGTGATAGCCAGCTTCCGAGGTGATCCTTGCCCTTCCAAGGCCCTCTCCTTTGTGAGGCAGGGTTGGTCTGGGTCACCAGTTGAAGAAGGCAGAAGTATGCGACCTTGAAATTAAGTTGTAAGAGACATGATACTTTTCACCTTGGTTTCTTGACCCTCTCAAACGGTGGGGAAAGCCAGCTGCTGAGCCATGAAGATACTTAACCCTGTGGAGATGCCCTGTGGAGAGCTGACAGCCAGCGCTGACTGGCCAGGCATGCTAGGACGCCATCTTGCAGTGGGTCCTTTCATGCCAGCTGAGCTGCAAGGTCAGGTGATAACTGCACCCTCATGAGCGACCCTCAGGCTGAAACCTTTCAGCCAAGCTGGTCTGCATTTGTGCTCCACAGAAACTGTAAGCAAAATAGCAATGTATGATGTCTCTTCATCTGAACCAACATAGCTAATTTATGCAAGTAACTTATAATGTATTACTGAGAAGTAAAAGAAGAAACTGCAAAATCTGAAGACTTGACCATAAATACCTGTTAGCTTTGGTGGTGTGTCTCACATGTGTTCATGGGTATATGTGGCTGTGATGAGAGGGTGTCTTTCCTGGTTTGTCAGCATCTAAGATGTGCTGGTGTCCACAGGTTTGATGGCACCATTGTCTAACAACAGAAGAGAAGGCAGTTGCTTGTTACTGAAGAAGGGAAAAGTCTACAACAGTAAACAGTGTTTAACAAAGCCAGCCATAAGCTTGATATTGTGTTTGGCAAAGTGTTTAGGTTTAATTACAACGAATTCAGGTTTAGAACCTAAGAAGAGATTTCTGCCTCTTTATGTTCTCCTCTTCTTTGAAGGCCCCCCAAGGCCTGTCTCCTCCCTGAAGCCTTCCCTGGCCACCCAGACTCCACTGACCACACGGCGTCCACATCCCATTAACCACGTAGTCAGGACCGTCCAGCCACACACAGCATTTGCCCTTTTGTGTTTGGTTTGTTGAGGAGAGAAAACTACCTATATTAAGTCACATCCATCCACAGGCACAGCCAGGTTCTCACTTCAGGACTTGCAATTCTGGAGCTTGCGGAGGACAGGACCCAGGTGTTGGAGAGGGGAGGAGCAAGTGCCTGGAAGACCCCACTGTTGGATTCCATCTGCATTCATCTTGTGGCCCCCGCCGGGTGCTCTGCCATGGGTTTCTCACAGCCTTTCTCACATCTTCTCATTGCAGCTGTACAGAATATGCAAACCGTGGCCTTGACACTCACACTTCACTCTGGCCACCAAACGTGGGTTTTTTTTTTCATGCCAACCAATTCTCCAACTTTGGACACCACTTGGGTGCCCTACAGTTCAGTTATGATGCAACCTACCTGGAGTTGGCACAGACCCCACAGGCGAAGGGTTCAATCCCACAAGATGCCCCACTTTGGATGCCAATTGCAAATTAGAGGGTCCCCAGATGACTCACACTTCTCTCTGTCTTGGCTACAAGTGAAGGGGTCCCATGTCCACCTTGTCAGGCTTAATAATTTGCTATAATGACTCGGGACTCACTGATTTACTTATGCTTGCTGCTTTATTATAAAATATATGGTAAAGGACACCAATGCCACTCAGTGTAATACAAAAGGAGCATGTCAATTTTATCTGCATTTTCTGGACCCGACACACCATTCTAGCCTTTTTTCTTGGAATGAAGTCTGGCTGAGAATGATTGATCCCTTTGTAAGAATTACCTGATAAATCAACTCTTGGTTATGAGTGGCAGAAAACTAAAGCCTGCTTATGTTAAATTGGAATTTGTTTTCTATTTGCAATACCCAAAAGTCCAGGGACATTTTCTGACTTCAGATATGACAGACTCCAGGGACTCAACCAATGTTCCCAAGACTGGAATTTATCCTTTCTGTTGGCACTGCCCTCGGAGAGGGCTGACCTTCATAATGGCAAGGTGGCTGCCAATAGCTACAGTCTTGTCTCTCCTCAGCAACCCCAGCTGCAAACATTGTCTTCCTTAGTGATGTAAATAGAAGTCCTCAAATAGAGTCTCTGAGATCTAACTTAGGTCATGTGTCCCCATTTGAAATGATTGATGTAGCCAAAAGGTGTAGAAAACAGTGATTGGCCAAGCCTGGGCCATGTGTCCACGCTTGACCCTGGGAGAAGGAGATAGTCCACCAAAATCACAAGGGCTGGGTGGCAGGGACGTGGTTCCCCAAAAGAACCCTGGGTTCTGGGATTGTGTAAGAGGAGAATAGAAGGCAAGCAGGCAAATATGGCAGATGTCTGCTCGGTTGTATAAATGCTTCTCTCCAGTAGTCCCAGAAGAGGCTTCGTGACAGCTGACACATACGTCATTCTTGGACTGGTAAGGGATAAGATCTGACCTTCGACAGTGGATATGATATGCAAGGGTCTCCAACACATCACAGCTGTTACTTGCAGTTGCTAACTATGAGATGGTAATGCCTCTTATGTGAGATGAGATGTTCAGTTGTTTTCTACCACAAAGCACACTAGACATCGGCCAATTTGCAATGAATATTTTTAAACTTCTAAGATATAGTTTGAGGGCATTTCCTCAAATAAAAAATGAAAATTTGAAAAAATAGTCAAAACATCACTTACTCAGGATTTGAGTTAAACCGTGACTGTGTAAAAGTTTGCTTTCATACTATGTATTAGATAATATTAAGTCCACAGTAAAAGCAGTATGCCTATGGTGGTGTTTAAAGTATTAATAGTAAAAAAAAGACCTGTGTTGAAAGTTTGCTTTACAAAGTAGTATAAATGTACATATAATTTCTGGTGTACTTTAGGAGGCTGAGGTACTGGATGAGAAAGGCAGAGTGAAATCTTTCATACTCTGCTGGTGACTTGGGAGACAGGGTCCAGCTAGAGGAATAGTGCTTGCAACAAACACATAACTGGTCTCCCTGTCATGCCAGATTTTAAAGTTGCATGGGCAGGAAAGCTAAAGAGCATGCTTATAGTTTCCAAAAGATAGAACTGAACTTCATCTGGAGTCTTTTGGGGCCAAAAAGACAGATACTCCAGACCCTAAATTAAAAGCCTAGGATGGTCACCCTCGAGGAGCCATCCTTGAGGATGAGCCTTACAAAGGCTTGGACTGAGCCTTACTAAAAGTGCAACCCAGCCCTGACCCAGCTCAATTCCTGGCAGGTGAGAGACTGATCACATCAGTCCAATTTGCCTACAGATGAAAGGCTGTACTCCCTCTGGTGGGAAAATCATCTGGATCCTTTATGGCACTGCCACACATAGTGTCTAGCATAAAATAAAATGTAGCTAGACATGTTTTAAAAAGCAGGCATGAGGGCCAGGTATGGTGGCTCATGCCAGTAATTCCAGCATTTTGGGAGGCCGAGGCAGGCAGATCATTTGAGGTCAGGAGTTTGAGATCAGCCCTGGCCAACATGATGAAACCCTGTATCTACAAAAAAAAAAAAAATTAGCCAGGTGTTGTGGTGCATGCCTGGAATCCCAGCTAGTTGGGAGGCTGAAGCATGAGAATCACTTGAATCCAGAAGGTGGAGGTTGCAATGAGCCAAGATGGCGCCATTGCACTCCAGCCTAGGTGACAGAGTGAGACTCCGTCTCAGAAAAAGGCAGGCAGGAAACTGTGAGACCATCAAGAGAAAAAATAAAGGTAGAGCCACCAATGATATAAATATTGAACTTTGCTGAGAATGACTTAAAACTAATTAGGATTGGTATGGTAAAAAAGCAAAAACAAATAACAAAATCTCTGAAATGGAGAAAAGTATGCAGAATTTCAATAGTGACCTGGATTCTACAAATAGGAATGAAATGAACATTCTATAACTAAATAATACAATCAAGATCTAAAATTAAGTACTCATTGGAATGGAAACAGAAGTTGTTAGGAATAGCGAACTTGAAGACAGATCAATAGACATGAAACACAGGAGACATGAATGGAAAGAACAGAACAGAATACAGAAGCCACATGGAACAGGGAAAGGTATAATTACACATAATTGGAATCCTATAAGGAAAAGAATGAGAGAGACTTGGGAAAGAGGCAATGTCTAAAGATGATGGCTGAGAATTTTTTAGAAGTTATGATGAATAGTCAGTTCATAATTTCAAACTCATTTAACCCCAATTAGAATAAATGCAAAGAAAACTTCCTCCGAGCCCATGATAATCAAGCTGTTGAAAGTCAAAGTTCAAGGGAAAATCTTTTAAACATTCAGAGGAAAAAAGACTTTCAAAGGAGCAAGGTAAGAATGGTGGTTGATTTTTCAAGAGAGACATCCTAGCCAGAAGAAAATGGAAAGATATCTTGGAAGGGCAAGACGTAAGAAAAACTGCCAGTGTAGAATTCAAAACCAGAGAAAGTACTCTTAACAATTAAGGAAAAATATATTTAAAGACCAAAAGCAGGTGATAAAATTCACCTCTAACAGAATCAAACTGTAGGAACTACAAAAGGATGCCCTTCAGGTTGAAGGAAAATGATCCCAGATAGAAGCATAGAACTGCTGAAAGAGCATGAGAATGTAAACATGTTGGCAAATAAAATAGTATTGACTCTTTAAAACAACAGTGCAAGATATTTAGGGCTGTACAACATATGGGTAAGTAAAATATGAGGAGCACAAAGGGAGGAATAGAACTAAACTATTATAATATTTTGCTTATTCTGAAAACAGTAAAGATACTAAGTTAACAATAAGTCTAGGGTGCTCATTTTGATCTCTAAAGTAGGCACTGAAAGGATAACAATAAGATATAAGAAGATGTTCGAGAAAGATTGAATAATAAAAATATAAGGTTCAATTTTTAAAAAGCATAAAAATACTAATACACAGGAAAATAAGTAGAAGGGTGCCAGACTTAAACCCAGCTCTGCAGGAATTATAGTAAAATTAAATGGAAAAATTTTAAAGCGGGGATTATCAGATGGGATTAAGAAACCAAACTCCCTGTATGCTATTTACAAGAGATATACTTTAAATGTCAATATATACAGAAATAAAGTATATTTAAATATAGAAATTCTTAGATAAATCAAGTAAAAGGACAGAAAATATATATGTCATGCAAACACATCCAAATAAAACTGACTAGCTATATTAAATATAGTTGATTTAAGATAGGAAGTTTGATGAGAAATAAATAGGCATATCTCATAATAAAAATATGAGTCAATTAACCTGGTTATAATTCTACTCAGTATCATTTTCCTTCAATCTGAAACAACTTCCTTTAGAATTTTTTCAAAATATGTACCATAAAAATTTGTAGAACTAAAAAGAAGTAAAACCATATCACAGTGGGGATTTTTGTAAAAATAAACTTTGAAGTAAAACAATAAAAATGATAAAATGCACATAATGTGAACAGTTTAATGAATTTTGACAAGTATGTACACCCACGTAACCATCACCCAAATCAAGACATGAAATATTTCCCTCAGCCCAAAAATGACTTCATAGTCAGTTCCTTTGTAGTGTTTCTTTTCAGTCTGTCTCTCTTATCAACCCTGGCTTCAAGTAACCACCAATCTGTTTTAGATCACTAAAGAGTAAATTTCTTTTCTAGAAACTCATATGGCTCCTTTTGATTAATATAATGCTTTTGAAATTCATCTGTGTTGTTGGTATCAGTACTTCATTTCTTGTTATTGCTTGAGCAGTAACTCATGGGTGGATATTCCACAGTTTGCTTGTGGATTCACCTGTTGATGGATATTTGGTTCCATTCAAGTTTTGAGCTATTAAGAATAAAGCTGAAGACTTCATTTATGATTAAAGATGTTAATATTTTATCTAGAAAAAAAGAATAAAGCTGTTATAATTAACTCTGTTAAGTCATTGTATAGAAATATATTTTTATTTTGTTTAGGAATATACCCAGGAGTGGAATTCCTGTTTCAAATGTTTAGTTTTCTAAGAAATTAAGTTAAAGTCTACGATTTTACTTTCCGAACAGAAACATATATGTGTTCTATTGTTTCTAACTTCACCAATGTATACATTATACATCAGTGGTGATTTATAATTTACACTTAGTATATTCATTCTTCTTAATCTCAACTATTGTAATAGATGAGTATTGATATCTCATTGTGGTTTTAGTCCATAGTTCCCTGATATTTCCTGAGGTTGACCATGTTTACATGAACTTAGTGGCCATTCAAACCTATTTTTTTGTTTTTGTAAATGTTCAGATTTTTTGCCCATTTTTAAATGAGTTATTTAAATTCTTCTTGGTTGGTTAACAGTTCTTTATATTTTCTGGATACAAGTTCATTGTGTACCAAATATTTTCTTCAACACTGTGGCTTAACTTTATATTTTCTTAACTGATGTCATTTGATCCACAGAATTTTAAATTTTTGAAGTTTATTAAATATTTCATCTTCTATATCACTTTCTGCTCTTTTGCTTTTAATCTATATGCATTGTTATATTTATAGTGGGTTTCTTGCTGACAAGATGTAGTCAAGTCTTCCTTTTTCACTGCCTGTGACCATCTCTGCCTTTAATTTTGCAGTATTTAGACCATTTATCTTTAATGTAATTATTGATATTGTTAGGTTTTTTTGAAGTGGTTTTCTTTATTTTCTACTTTTCTATCTGTTTGGGGTTTTTGTTGTCTTGTCCCGTCCCGTCCCGTCCTATCCCATTCCCTTCCTCCGTCCCTCTCTTTTCTTTTCTTTTCTTTTCTTTTCTTTTCTTTTCTTTTCTTTTCTTTTCTTTTCTTTTTTCTTTTCTTTTCTTTTCTTTTCTCTCTCTCTCTCTCTCTCTCTCTTTCTTTCTTTCTGCTGTTCCTTTCCATTACATTGTTTTGGATTTTTAAAAAATCAGTATTCTAGTCTTCTGTATGTTGGCTTCTTAGCTCTTTGTCTCTATAGTATTATTTATTTATTTGTTAACTAATTTATTACTTTTGGGTGTTTGTATGAGGTACAGCCTTTCTTAGAGTGTCTCATCCTAATCACAGAAGACAGAGAAATAATTGAGTGTCTTTCTCAATTCTCCCAAGAATGATACATAAGTAACAGCATTCTAAATGCAAAGGAGAGACATTAATTCATCACATATAATGGATGTGTTAAGGCATTACAGCTTAATCTCTGGAGAAGTTCTGATTGAGAAAGGCTGTGAAATTTGTAGTATGGTTCTATAATGTATTCATAGCCTACTGTCAAATAATATACCACAGCAGAAGAATTTAAACATGTCTTCAGTCTAGGATCTTTGCCCTTCTGTGAACCAGACAATTTGGTGTATAGTATGATGGTGTTCTCACAATTAGGAGAAACAAGGTGTGAGGTATCACCTTACAATGAATTAAGGAATCCAAAGCCACCACAGGTAAAGAGGCTTTGCTATGCAGGGTTAATCTGTCTCAAAGCTGCTATGTGGCTAGGCCAGGATTCAAACATGTTGCTTATTTCCCTGTCCTGTGACCTTCTAAAGCTGGTGCAAAAATCATTTTCCTTCACCACATTCCCTCGTTTTACTCAAAGCAATCTCACCTCAAAAAATGCCTAAGAGCCAGGAACAGAGTGATTTTCTTAATTGCCCTGAATGCTCTGTGTGAATCTTCTCCTCTTGGAAAGTAATTTAATGACCCGTCTTGGGAAATGGACTGGGACCCCCATACAGCCTGTTACATTTCTCTTTCTAATAGGATTTCTACAGTGATTTAACTATTCCCACTAATCACGAACAACCAATTTAATGAAAGGGAAAACGACAGTTTTGCTAAGAAAGCTGTGCAAACATGTTTGTACTTTTCCAGCACAATGACAACAGCAATAAAAACAGCTGTTGTTACGTTGGTGATATACATAGGTTAGTGTGAGCAACTGGAAATACCAAAAGGATTGAAAGCTCACCCTGATGGATGGGGATTTTACCAGCCGGTAAAAACGAATATCGATGCTTCCCAAAACAGCAGTGGGTCACATTGTACTTAAACAAAGATTAATTTCAAATAAGTAAAAATGTTTCACACATCAAATATCAAAAGTGATCAAATCAGCCCTCTCTCCCTTATATTCCTCTGGGTGTCAGTGTCTTCCCAGGCACCCAGCTTCCCACTTTGCTCCCTTCTTCCTTTTTATGCTTAATGCCCAGCCTGTTCCAAAACCACACCACCTCTTCCTTTGTTCTCATCTTACAAAAGTCACTTCTTTTCTGGCATCCCTGCCATCGTGCTCAACTAGTAGAAATTGGAAGTAATAAAGTCTTTACTGCATTATAACTCAAAAATACACACAGTGAAGGCATTTGTCATTCTGAAATGACACAATTTTGGTAATGATATGTATCACCTATTTCCAAAACCTTTTTCTTTCTTTCTAAATGTTGTTTTTCAGGAGTGATTTGTAATTTAGCATAATGAAGAATCTTCACCATTGGTGGTTTCCTTTTTAAAAACAACTGAATACAAACTGACTCTAGACAGGAGACAATTGTGCTTTTGTTCTAAACCTGTAGAGATCACTTCAAACTCTTAAGACGTCCTCCCCTTCCACCCTCCTGTAGCTTAGACCCTGCTTATTATCCTAAGTGTCCTCACAAAAGGGGTGAAATCGTTCCATCTATCTGTGTTCTTTCTTTCTTTTCATCATTTCTGTTTTTGCCAAAACATGTTGATCGCGTTCAAAGTATCATATAATAAAAGACCAATTACTTTCTAAAAAATGCTGACTTTCCATTTTTAGTCCAAATGCCTTGAGATCACACACAAAAGGAACACAGATTAGAAGCACGTCTGGGATTACAACAGAAACAAGTTAGTGAAGATTTAATCTGAGCCCCCATCTTGTAGAAGGATAGTCCAAAGGTTGAAGGCTTAACTTGCAGAATTTGGCACAGAAACAGACTCGGTGAAGCAGAATGAACAGTTTGGACGGACAAAACTCTGGGGGTGGAGTTGGTAGGGTTTGAGGAACAAAGAGAGAAAGCCAAATGATTATTTGATTTAAGCATCAGAATTGGATGACCCTGAGAATCCCTCTGGAGAACACACTGCAGATTGTTTCTCTAGAGAATGTCAAAATTTTAGATAAGACCAGGATGTCTTTGTATACAATTTGGACTTGAAATTTTTATTAAGTGGCTCAAGCTGTCCCATGGTTATGATACATGTCACCCATAGATGTTCTGTGAATTTGAAAAAGATTAAGTAATTAGGCCCCAGGCTCAGAGTATAAATTATGATTTAAGGAGGCAGAGTATTAACTATGCCTGGAAGTTAGGGAGGATGTGAGAGTATGTATAAAGGGCGATGTCTGCAATCTGGATGGGAGGAGAGTAGACCAATGTGTTTTTGTCTTCTGAGTATTTCTCAGTGGACTCGTCATGGTCGCTGCCATTTTATTGCATGGGATTAAATACTACCTTTGATCATCCTCTAAGCTTTTTTTCCAGCTGGTCGCATCCTGCAAGTCTTGACCTCCTATAAATACAACCTCTTCTCCAAAAATCCACTGATTCAGCTATGTCAGCCACCCCACTCCTCGCCCCCATCTTCCTCATTTAACCTAGAAATGTGGAGGTTCTTCTTTCCTTACTCTTCCTTTAAATAAGAACTGAAGACCTAACTTTCAGAAACCCTCCCCCCGCCCAGATTAAATGCACAGCCACCTATTTTCTAGTGTGTCATCATTTGGGGACTGAATGAAACTAGAGTCCCCCTGACATCGATTGAATGTGATTACATTTTGGCATGTTTTCTCCCATTCAAAGGTGGTCTTAAAAAGAACATAACACATCTGTTTGCATATATAAATAAAATAACAAGGATGGGAGATGTGTAAGCCAGTGTATTGTTAGCACTTAAAAGGTTATAGACCATCTGGTTAAGTACAGCTATTCATGAAGAAAAAATTAAACCAGGGTTTCTTAACAATGACACTGTTAACATTTGAACTGGGTTATTCTTTGCTTGGGGAGAGCGAGAGTGCTGTCCTGTGCATTGCAGGATGTTTAGCAGCGTTCCTGGTCTCTACCCACTGGATACCAGTAGCGTCTCTCACACTGTTGAGACAATCAAAAATGTCCCTAGATTGCCACATGTTCCCGGGGAGGAGGGGTAGGCAAAATTGCCCCAGGTTGAAACCACTGATTTCGACCAACCTATTTAAATAGTTGCTTGTTTTGAATACTTGTTTTACATTGAGCAAATCAAACTGAAAAGACCTGAGGATAGAAAGCTTTGAACTGCCTTAGAAGTCTTTTTCGTCATAATATACTAGTAGAATCTTGTGGAATACTCTAGCAGTGTTAATCTGTGGGCCTGGGAAGACTTACACAACCTACATAGACTTTTACGTCAGGGTTTTAAAGGTTACATTAATTTTTCTGTGCAGAATTTTATTCTCCAGTAGGGTCAAGTTGTTGTGTTTCCTATTTAAAAAAAGAAGAAGAAAAGAAAAGTGAGGTCCTATGTAATAAGCTCTGTGGTAAATAAAATTGGGTCATTATGTTAATAGCAGAGATAATGAAACAGTGCTTTCGTTAAAAAAAAAAAAAACTATTTTTAAAATGTGTCTTGGCCATAAATTCTATATATATACGCATGATTGATTATTGCTGTATAGAAATAACTTCTCCTGCAAGTTGTTAAACAGTAATGCAGATACATGCAGAAGTTATTCCCAGGATTTAGGAGGATAATTCTTAGCTTAGAGATACTGAATTTGGTAATGGAAGAAGGAAGGAGAGTGGTCTGGCTGCAGAGCCCCATGGATAGTATTAATTGGTCTCTTCCCCTCTGTTTTTCACTGGGGGACCACTGCCCAGGTCCTGTCAGGTGGGATGGGATCAGGCAGGTGGAGCGAAGCAGTAGCCTCCTTCCTTCTTTCCTAGGCCATATTAGAGCTTTAACTTTGACCCTGACCCCAGTTCTTGGCCAGGGCAAGAGGGCGGTAGCTGTGTATGATTTGGGTAGCATTAAATGGTTGAAAATTCTAATGGGATCCTTCCAACTGCAGAATGTTGCATGCTCGCATCTTAACAAATAGAAGGTCACCCAATCCATTTATGAATTCAAGATATTTTTATTCTACAAAGGTAAAAATAATAGGAAAGAAAATGAAAAGGAATACTTTGAAGATGGTGAAGAGAGTGACAGTGATACTAGGATGTGAGAGAAAAAAGTTGAGTGGGGCCAGGCACGGTGGCTCACGCCTGTAATCCCAGCACTTTGGGAAGCCAAGGTGGGTGGATCACCTGAGGTCAGGAGTTTGAGACCATCCTGGCCAACATGGGGAAACCCCATCTCTGCTAAAAATACAAAACTTAGCCAGGTGTGGTGGTGGGCGCCTATAATCCCAGCTACTCGGGAGGCTGAGGAAGGAGAGTCACTTGAACCCAGGAGGCGGAGGTTGCAGTGAGCCAAGATCGCACCACTGCACTCTAGCCTGGGCAACAGAGTGACACTGTCTTAAAAAGCTGAGTGCTAATAGCAATAAAATATTAGAGAAAGAGTAATATGGGTAAACTATACATGAGCATTCATGTATGTGATTTTTTTACTGGGAGTCAGGATTGCTTAGTAAAAAATTCAGGGCAAGGAAATAGATGCAGGGTTTGGCTCTGCCACGTAGGAGCCAGGTAACCTTGGGCAGGTTGCTGAACTCTGAGTTTTCCTTCTTTGCCTATAAAATGGGCGTCTTTATCTCTGTGGCCCCAGAACTCTGCGCAGTGCCTGACCCATAATAGGTGCTCAACAGATTTATTTAAAAAATGAGTGAAAAGAATAAAATGGATGTAGCCAGAAGAAATCTGGGCTATATCCTTAGTGACTGAGCTTCCAAGCAGGAATGCTGAGGCCGGGGGTCATGGACTCTTCTTCCAGTTAAAAAAATATGTTCCTGGAAATGAAGGCATTGAAAGTGGATATGTGCTGTGTTTAAACTGTTGTCAGCTTATTCACTGGGTTCTGTTTACTCCTCTTTTTCTCATTGTTGTACCATGCCTTTAATATTCATTAAGAGGTTCCCACATGTTAACCTTACCGCCTCATTCTTTCCTGCCATTACCAAGCAGCTGTCAAAAGTAATATTCCTCTTGCCTGGAGAAAAGTCCTTAGTGTTTCTTTAGTGCAATCTGGTGCTGCTGAATTCTCTCGATTTTAGCTTGTCTGAAAATATCTTTATTTCACCTTTAATTTTAAGGATATTTTATTTTTTAAAGGATATTTCATTTCTAATTTTAAGGATATAGAACTTTAGGTGACAATTGTTTTCTTTAAACCATATAGTATATTCTTTTGTCTTCCGTGATGTCATTTATCAATTATTATTGCTCTTTTTAAGATATTGCATCTTTCTTTTCTTTGTCTCTGTTTTTCAGCAGCTTTACTATGATTCATCTAGGTGTGGCTTTTCTCTTTCGTTTTTAGTACTTTGGATTCATGGTGGTTTTTTTTTTTTTTTAAATAAAAACGTGTGACTTGATATCTCTTCCCAATTTTGAAAAATTCTTAGTTATTTTCTCTTCCAATAGTGCTTCTGCTATGGTTTCTCTTGCCTCCTTTGCTAGTTCTCCAATTACATATACCTTTCACCACATCCCGTATATCTCTGAAGCTTTTTTCTGAATTTTCCAGCCTTTTATCTCTTTATACTTTTGTCCTGCATATTTTCTTCAGACCAATTTTTCACTGTATGATTTCTTTCTTTAGCTGAGTTTAAAATGCCATTGAACCTATTCATTAAGTTGTATTTTCCAGTTTTTAGAATTTCCATGTGGCTCTAGTTCTCTGCTGGAATTTCTGTTTTTCAATTTCTTGAACATATGAAGCTTGGCATTTTAAATTCTGCTTCTGTGTTCCTTTAACTGCATCTCCCATACGTCAGTTTCTATTGCCTATTTTTTTTTCTTGTATTTCAGTCTCATCTTCTTGGTGTTCACTTATGCTTAGTTATTTTTGGAGTGTCAGACATTGTATATGGGAAGCTTAAAGATAAATTGAGCCACTAGATGATGTCGTATGGTTGATGCCTAAGCCGGAGGCACTTGTGATCAGCGACTGAACTGGTATCAGTCTTTGTGAAGATTGGTCCACTTCTCATTCACCCTCTCTCCCTGTATGTAGCATTTTGAGATCTCAATGCAAACCCTGGAGTGGGAAGTTATCAGTACTACCTCGTCACAGGCCCTCGTCTCTGGTTTTTCTCTTCCTTGCCTTTTGAGTCTGTGGGAAGTTCTGGTGAGGTTTTTTGGCTTCTCAACTGCCTCTCCTAATAACTGCACATTCCTTGAGTGGGACAGTTACCTCCCCCTTCTGGGATCATACCTTCTATTTTCTTCTCCATCTGGGTCATGGTCCCATAATACTTTATAACTTGGAAATTCTATATTGCTTTCAAATATAATTTTTCTATTCGGTGGGAAGTTAGGTCTAAATGACTCAAACTGTCATTACCAGAAGCAAAACCCCTCCCATTTGGGTACCATCAGCTTAGCGACTGTGGAATATCACATTGTGTGGTTCCCATGTTGTTTTGTTGTTTGTCTTTAATTTCTGAGACAGGGCCTCGCTCCCTCACCCAGGCTGGAGTGTGGTGGCACAAATCTAGCTCACTGCAGTCTTAAACTCTTGAGCTCAAGTGATCCTCCTGCTTCAGCCTCCTGAGTAACTGAGATTACAGACACCTGCCACCATGCCTGGCTAATATATTTTTAAATTTTTTTGTAGAGACAGGTTTTCACTATGTTGCCCGGGCTGGTCTTGAACTACTGTCCTCAAGTGATCCTCCTGACTTGGCCTCCCAAAGTGCTGGGATTACGGGCATTTACTTTTTTTTTTTTTTTCACCATTCCCCTGAAGTGGACGTAGAGGTGTTTTCTGACTTCACTGTCAATTATGCTAAGTGTCTTTCTGCTTATATCTGTGCATACTTTTCTAGTTATTTCCTTTAGATGGATTCTTAGAAGTGGAATTGTTGAATCAAAGCTATGCACATTTTTAAGGAGTAGGAAAACTGTTTCCAGACTGCCTCATGGAAAGCTGTACCAATTTACACTTTTACCAGCTGTGCATGGAAGTGCCCATTTCTTGACATCTCACCAACACCAGCATCTCATGCTTTAATAAGCCTAGCATGGCCCCAGGCAGCTACCAGCTTGGCTGAAAGAATCCCAGCTTTAAAAGTCCTCAATAGGTTGAAACTGTGTGTCAAATTCATAGCATAAATTGTTAGGTAAAATGAAAAGGCCTGCAGTTAAACAAACAAACAAAAACAAAACTAGCTAAGCCCGTCCAGGATAAAGAAACCTGGTATAATAGCAGTTCACATTAAAAAGAGTGAGGGGTCATTTTAGATGACAAGCGAATGCACTCCTGGACTGGATTTGGAGACCTTGAAGATACAGAAATGGAAACGTGGGGTCTCAGTGAACTCTAAATTAGGTGGCTCATATCTGAAATATTCCAACCGTGGTTACATTTTAAGAAGTCTGTGACATGCTTCCAGAGCAGAGTATAGAATGAGGCTGGTCTGTAAAAACCATGCTGCAGGGAAAGCAGCTGAGGGAACAGGAGTGTGTGTCTCCCACGAAAGATGCGTTTAGGGGTAGAAATGAATTTGCATGACTTTGAAAATGTAGTTCTTTTCAACTACATTTAAAAATATTTAAAAGGCTTGGCACAGTGGCTCACACCTCTAATCCTAGTGCTTTGGGAGGCTGAACGGGGAGGATTGCTTGAAGCCAGAAGTTCAAACCAGCCTGGGCAACATAGCAAGACCCTGCCTCTACTAAAAAATTAGTCAGCCATGGTGACATGTGCCTGTAGTCCCAGCTACTCAGGAAACTGAGGTGGGAGGATTGCCTGAGCCCAGGAATTCAAGGTGGCAGTGAGCCATGCACTCCAGGCCTGGGCAACAGAACATCTCAAAATAAAAATAAAGAACAGGCAGTTACCTACCAAACATTTTATTTTAAAAAATGTTTTGGCACATATTTCTTGATGGTCCCCATGCACAGGGATGGATGTCAGCCTGTTCTTCTCTCC
>CAUYLG010049056.1:0-55966 GCA_963573385.1 Cacajao melanocephalus
GCCTGGGCAATAGAACAAGAATCTCATTCTCTCTCCCTCTTTCTCTTCCTCTTTCATTCTCTCTTACATTCTTTTTTTTCTTTCTTTCACTCTCACTTTCTTTCCTCTCTTTTTCTTTCTTTCAAAAATAAAAATGCAAAACAAACAAACAAAAAAGAGTTAATTTCATACCAAAATTAAAGGGTCAGTACCTTACCATAGGATTTTCTCCTTGATAAACATCTAATCTCCTAGAAATATGATTTCAAACAACTCAGTATGTTGAAGTTACCAATGCTATTACAAATATTACCGTTATGAAAATTTTTGTTCTGTTGATCAAATATATTCTTATTTTAATTACTATCAATATTAAAAATTTAAGTATTATAGAAGTTTTGGTGGCCTAGTAAACATTAAGAGATAGCTTAAAAAAAAAAAAAAAGCCTAAATCTTCTGTCTTAGCATTTAAGATGATAATTGTGCTGCTATGATTTGACTGTGTCTCCCAAAGTTCATGTGTTAGAAACTTGATCTCCAATATTAGGTGTTGAGAGGTAGCGCCTAATGGGAGATGTTGGGATCATGGGACCACACTCCTCATGAATTGATTAATGCTACTTCTTGAGATTTATTCAGGGTGGCTGGCAAAATATTAGCAAAATATTAGGGAACGTTATGGATTAGTCTCAAACCTTTTGGAAGGCCGGAAGGTTTTATTGGGACAGGTTGAAGGCCGCTGGTCCATTATGTCAGGGAAGAGATGGGGACAATAAAAGGCTTTCCCAGTTTAAATTTGTTTACCCCACATCCCTTTGCCTCTATTCTGTTTACTCATGTAAACTTTGTGCTGGATGACCCTCTCAGGGGGAGATCATAGAGGAATTACCGGTTAATAGTGTTTACCCTGGGCCTGGAAACTAAAGCTTTTATAATTCATAAAACCACTCTTTTAAACATGTTAATTATCCACAAGTGTGTTGACTTAGAATCTGTGTTATGAAATCTTTATAGAATAAAGGTGTGGATTGGGAGTCTTGGTCCATTGGCTGCAGGGTGCCCTCTGAAAGTAGCCGATGACCATCCCTAGCCCACTTGAATCACTGTAATGGTGTGAGACTGCATTCATTCACCTGTCGTTGAGTCAGGGTCTGCAGGACAGACCTCTGTAGGTGGTGATAAATGTCTCAGCCAGTTGGTGTCTCAGGAATGGGTTCCTAATAAATTGATGAGTCCAGCCCCCTCTTTCCCTCTCTTGCCCTTTTGCCTTCTGCCATGGAATGACACAACACGAGGCCCTTGCTAGGTGCTGGAGCCTTGATCTTAGACTTCCTAGCCTCCACAATTATAAGAAATACATTTCTGTTCATTATCAATTATGCAGTTTCAGGTATTCTGTTAATAGCAGCACAAAATAGACTAAAACAAGTGCTCAATAAAACCCTACGTATAACCAAATTATGGTAATGATATTCATAGAAAAGTCAATTTTAAATCCACTTATCAGATTCCTTTTAACAATTTCAAAGATCTTAAGTAATTATGCCATTATTTTATTCAGGCCATTTGGTGAAGAATATAAGAACAAATGATTAAAAACATATTGGTTGGATGCAGTGGCCCACACCATTAATCTCAGAACTTTGGGAGGCTGTCTCAGGAATAGGTTCCTAATAAAATCATGAGTCTGGCTTCCTCTTGCCCTCTCTTGCCCTCATTTGTTGGAGGGTCCCTTGAGGCCACGTGTTTAAGACCAGCCTGGGAAACATGGAGAATTCCTGTCTCAACAAAAGGTGAAAAAAATTAGCTGGATGTAGTGTTGCATGCCTGTGGTTCCAGCTACTGAGGAGGTTGAGGCAGGAGGATCACTTGAACCCAGAAGTTCCAGGCTGCAGTGAGCTAGGATCACACCACTGCACTCCAGCCTTGGCGACAGAGCATGGCCCTGTCTCAAGAAAAATTGTATAAAAAAGGATATTAAAAAATAATTTTAAAAATGCTGATAAGACATCTACAGGGTGCACACCTTCCACTGTGTAAGCAGCCCTCATTCTATGGCTTCTGTGGCCAAGAGTTCTATGTGTTATACCTACATTGGTGAGAGCAATGCACCTTAGAATTTCTGAATTCAGTTTCAGCTGTGTCATAGACTGTGTGTAGTCAAAGTCATTTTTTTCTTTATATCTCTATTCTTTGGTGCAGTGAATGAAAAACTATTTCTTTTACATGATAGGAAGTGCTTTGAAAATAAAGAAATGAGATAGATACATGTTAAATATTTTCATTGGGTTGTAAAAGTAGGGGAAAATGTGATTTATTGTTGTTTGCGTGTTATGAAAAATGTCGATATTGTACCTATGTGGAGCAAAACTAGTATACTGAAAGGAGTTAGGTGAGATTAAAAGCAATAGATACACAGCAAGGCAGTCCTTAAGGAGGTAGTTAGTTAGTTGCAGTTTATTGTGCATAAACAATCATTATGCTATCTATTGAGCTACTTATATGCATTTTCTTTCCGTAGTCCTTGATTGTGAGGTTGAGAAAGACCATTTTTGCCTTTTGAGTGTCACTAGTAAAAATGGCTGGAATTTAACTCCAGGGGATTCTCTGAGTGTAGTTGATAATTGATCCACGTTAAAATGAGCTTTGTGAATGAGACTGATGAAGTCCATTACACCAGCGTGTCTAAAATAATTATCCCACTCTTAAGAATACATTTCTGAAGAACTAGTCTTGTACATACCAAAGAGACAGAAACAGTAGGGGATTTTCTCAGTTCGTTTATATTCACTGCCAAAATCTGACCCTCATAATTAAGCACTCCTTCAGTCCAAAGGAAAGAGATGTTATCATGGCTCCTGCTCCGTTCTATTTAAAAGCACATTATCCATTCCATTGCATCTGCATTCGCCATCGTGTAGCCTACAGTCCTCTTGGTATTCAGTCCTTAGGAGAATGCTGATCCATTGATGAGATTTAGAAGTGCTTAATATATATTAGTCTATGTGATCTTGCATTTATTTATTTTTTCTGGTGAGTGGAAAGAGGCCAGAGGTGGACACTCTGAAGCACAGCTAGCAGGTCTCAGGCATTGTAGGTGCTTGGCTGAGGCGGGTGGATTGCCTAAGTTCAGGAGTTTGAGACCAGCTTGGGCGACAGAGTGAAACCCTGTCTCTATTAAAAAATACAAAAAATTGGCCGGGTATTGCAGTGCGCACCTGTAATACTAGGTACTTGGGAGGCTGAGACAGGAGAATCGCTTGAACGTGGAAGGTGGAGGTCGCAGTGAGCTGAGATTGCGCCATTGCACTCCAGCCTGGGTGACAGAGTGAGACTCCGTCTCAAAAAAAAAAAAAAAAAAAGGAATGCTAAGGAGAGCTGAAATGTGCTGATTTACAAAGATGGTGCAGGAAAGATATTTCTAAAGTAAAATGTCCTGACTTTAAGAGAATCTTTTATTTGATTGGTTTATTTTTTATTTTTTTGTTTGTTTTAAAATAATTGAAATGGCTGTACTTGTCAGAGACAACATCTTGTTAGCCACAACCTTTTTCAATGAAGGAGAGAAAATGCATTTGTTTTGCCTATTTGACTTGAGAGCTATGAGCCTGCCAAAGAACAAGACTGGAATTCCCCTGCAGCAATAAATATTGCTGTGGATTAAAGAAAGAAACATTTCTTTTCCCAAAGTGCACTCTTTATAAATAGAAAGCAGATGCAGAAACAGAAGAGTGAGATATTACTCTTTCTGAGAAGAGGAGCTTAGTTGGAAGCTCCAAGACGTCGGAATCCAGAGATTAAGGCAGAAAAGGGGCCAATGCGGTCAGAGATCTTTTCTCTAATAAGAGGTATTCACACGAATTGGTAGGCTTGGTTTGCGTGAAACAAATCTAAAAAGAATATTTATGTTCCCAATAGAAGGCATATTGTCTTCCTATGAGTTACAGAAGGGAACCTCAGTCACCTTTGTTCAGACACTTCAGTTTGTTCCCAGGATCTGACAAGGAGCCGCTTTAAAATGGCTGTGAACTGAATGTGCTTTTTGGTAACCAACATGCAATGCAAATGAATACCCCAAATATTCCTCACAGGGGCAGAATTCAAGCAGTGTGGGTTGCCTGGAGTGCCTATTTGCATGTCAATCCCTGTGGTCTTCCTACTCACAGTTGCATCACTTGATAGCTAGATTTTAGTTCCACGGAGTAAATTCCTGACTTCAGAGAGCAAAAGCATGGAAGTGGTGTCTCCTCCATACTTTTGGTAACCTCTCTCATTACCTTTTTACTCTAGTGTACCTGCACTTCTGATAAGCACCAAAGCCTTTCCGTTTCTAGGGACCAATGGAAAACTTCGCTTCAGCTTCTGAATGTTTCCTGAAAATCAACTGACAAAAGGCAGATTAGTGGGAGAAAAGGCACACACATTTATTAACATGCACAGGGGAGAATCACAGACTGATTACCCAACCAGGAATTGGGATAGAGATGCTGACATACCCTTCTTCTTAGGGAAAAGGAAGACGCGGACATGTGGATTATTTTAGGGAAATAATACATGATTTTTAGGGGAATTCAATGGTCTCAAAGAATGTACAAAGGTCTGTATAAAGTCTGCTGGGCCTGCAGAGTAGACAGTGGTTTGTGACAAATTTGTCCAGCTGTGTTGACAGACTTCTGTCTTCCTTCTTGTGATGAGTTCAGTGAATGAAAACTCAGGGAAGGGACTAGAGGTCATTGTTTTCTTTTTGGCAAGTCTGGACTTCATGCAGATAAGGGAAGTTCAGAGAACAACTTCATCCTGTGCTTTGGGAAAGAAAGGATTGAGAGACAGTAGGCAGGGAGGGTCAGAGAGATCTTGAGGCTTCTGCAATTTAGCATGCGAAAGCCCCATATTTTGGATTTTTGGCTTCTGAGCCCCAACAAGTTCCCCTGGGAAACTGTTCTATTGTATCCTTTTTCTTACATTACTATTTATCAGATTTTCAGAGTGCATGCCCTGCTCTGGGGTTCTTCAAATAGATGTGAAGCATGCTTCTTGTCACGTCTTCAATGATTGAATAGTCTCCAATGAGATCATTAAAAGTGAGGGACTACCAGGTGTAGTGGTATGTGCCTGTACTCCCAGCTACTCAGGAGGCTGAGGTGGGAGAATCACTTGAGCCCAGGGGTTCAAGGCCAGCCTGGGCAAGACATCTCAGAAAAAAAAAAAAAAGGACGGACTAACTGATGATGGCTCCTGATCTTACGTTTATTAGTTTTGTTAGTTATGTATACTATTCTTTGTCTAGAAAAGATTCAAAGGGCTTGTCTCATTCACCTGTGAGTAATTAAGCACCTCCACTCTCCTTATTTGGACATATTTTTATATGTTCTTTTTATATTTGGGAATAGTTTGGCATTTTCTTTGGAATATGGATGCAGGGGTAGAGTGGAGATGTGAGCATCACATTGTCTTCAGTCGGCAGGTTCTTATTTGCAGTGGTCTTTGGCATATATTTTCATTGTACCTTTTGCAATTATTTTAACTAAATGTTTGTTTCAGAGTCTATTAGCTCTCAGGAGGATATAATCTAATAAATATTTAATCATTCATTTTATATATTCTTTTGACATGCCTTTTAAACACATTGAGGGGAAAATCTTGTTTCTGGCCACTGTGAAATGCCCACTCCGTGGGTAGTGGCTCATAAGTTATAGTCCTGGTAGACTTAGTTCTTCTCTCACTGAATTGAAAATGACCCTTGAGGCCATAAGAAACCTTTAGTCGGCAACTTTGAGTGTTAAAAAAATTATTTATCACAAGAAAAACTAGAACTTCATTCTAACTTTTATATTTAGAAATAGTTTGGCATTTTCTTTGGAATATGGATGCAGGAGTAGAGTGAAGATGAGAGCATCATAATTTCTTCAGTCCACAGGTTCTAGCAAAGGTTCCATATTTGAGGGGTAGCATTATTGAAATTGAAAGGGATTTTTCAATATAAAAATATGGCAGCGGGCAATTTAAAATTGTAGTATGCTGTAAGTGCAGAAAAGCAACTATTGTGAAATACCTCACTCAAAATATAGCACTAGTTAAGTTACAGACCAACTAACCAACTTTTGAGTGAATTAGAAATCACTGTAGGTAAATGTTTATTTAACTTCAATGTGGTGAAGGCTTTTAAAATTTTACCATGAAGAATATAGGTAGGTCTCACTACATTAAAAAAAGTTCTGTACTTCAAAAAAAACCACTATACTCAATGTTAGAAGATAAATATCAAACTGAATGTAAAATTGCAAAATATGTGAGAGGAAAAAGATTACAGCTTTGAAAATATAAAGAGTACTGAACAATCAACAAGAAGCTAATTAAACCTGGCAAATTTAATACAGATGCTTGTCTTTGTTTCTTTTTAAAGCCCTGCTGAGTAACAATAAAGGAATATTTTATTTAAAATATTTAAAAGAACCTACAAGAACAAAAGGACAAGAAAGTAGAGGACAGATAACTAGAGATATTAATCAAATTTTAGGAGTCAAAAAGCAGATGAACACGTAGGAATTGATGTCACAGAGCAGAGAAAGCTGACACCTAACTGTAAAAGACAAATAAAATAAGAAGGGACAATTGGCTTCACTGAATACTAGAAAGGCCAGGAATTGGAGTCACCAAGTACTTCTGAAGGTAGAAGTGTGAACCTAAGTTCACACAAAACCAGTTGGGTTAAACGTCTTTAGAAGGATAAACTTGAGACCCTCAGACCTACTTCCCCATATCACACAGTAATGAGATGCCCCTCACTCAGGCTAGTAAATTATTCAAGTTTTTCTTTTTTCAAGACATTGAAAGATGGAAGAATCAGCCTTAGGAACATCAGACAAACCTGAGGGAAGGGGCAGTAGGCCATGAGGTAAGGAAACGGTAAGTGGAATTTAACACATAGAAGTGTGAAATTCCTCTTGCCTTTTTTTCCACTTGCATCCGAGAAGGGTGACAACCAGGTTTACTCTTCTGTGGTTCCCTACAAAATAGCCAGGCCTTCTCAACCACTTCAGGGTGGAATCTGATAGTCTATAAAGCTCTTCCTGGACAACAGGCATACTAGTCCTAGGTTTGCTGTCATACTTTTAAATTTGAATCAGTAACTAAGGATCATTGATATTTGAGAAAAGCCTCTCATCAAATGAACCAACAGATGACAGAAGAGATGATGCAGAAAGCAGAGAAAACTTTAAAACAAAACTATCATTGTTATCTTCAGAGAGATAAGAAAATATTTTGATTCTAGCAGTAAAAAAAAAGATATGAGCTATATAAAGAGGGGACATATAAAAAACAATAAACAGACCTAGGATATTGGAATTATGGCAGAAATAAATATAATGGAAAGATTAGAGGATACAGTTGAGGTCAGATATCTCTTTAACAAGAAATATTATAGCTCTTGTTAAATTGAGATAAATAGAGCAAAAAGATAAAGAATTAGACAATAAAAATGTATAAGAGGATTATTCTGAAGTTCTAACATCTATATAATAGAAATTTCAGATGAGGAGTTCAGACAAAATAGAAGAAATAATGCAAGAAAACTTTTCTAAACTGAAAGATATTAATATAAAGACAGAACAAAATTTCCAAATACCCACAAAAGCAATACTGCTACTAATAAAAGCCATAGCAAGGCACATTTGCATAAAATACCAATATAATCAGGATAAACAGAAGATTCTGAAAGCTTCCAGCAATGATGATGATGGTAACAGTAATAATAAATAGTATTCACATGCAAAGGATCAGGAATCAAAGGGACATTTTTCAATAGTAACACTTGGGACTATACAACAATGACACAATGCTTTCTAAATTGTGAAAGAAAATGATCACGAACCTAGATTTCTATATCAAAACTGTCAATCAAGTGTGAGAGTAGAATACAGAGCTTACCAGATGGCCTAAAAAATGTGTCTTCCATATGCCTTTTCTCAGGGAGATTCTGTAGGATGTGCTCCATGAAAATGTGAGCTTACAAAAGAAAAGTGAGCTTACAAAAGAGCGTATGTGAGTTACAAAAGAAAAAGTAAAATGAGATTCCAATTTAGAAAAGAGGAAATTCTTATAATTACCACTTTATAGCAGACAAAAAGTGCAACCAATATAGAATGGAACTGGAGGATAAAGAACATTAGGGGAGAAGTTTCCAAGAAAAGATTAAAAGGGAAACTGTACAGAAAGCCTTTTACAAAGTTAGAGCATGTGGTCAGATCAAGCCAGAGATTTAAAGAAAGCCAAGTAAGAGAAATAAATAAAAATTAACTCGATGGAAAACAAAAGCTTATATTTAGGAAAGGACATGTAAGCATAGGATACTTTCTGACTCATGCGTGAGCACTGCTTTTTTTCTCTATCATGATACTCATATTTGGTTTGACATGGTCCATCTGTATTCAGTGTGAAAGACAAAATGCATATGACAATTAGGTGATGATGTTATTGAGGCTATTCCAACAGGGAGAAAGAAGATTCCTCAATGAGGAACTTGTCAAAGAAAACGAAGGGGTGCCTTCAGCTTTATAGAGGCAGATAAAACAGTCATCGGCAAGTCTTATCAGATTCATGAGGAAGAATGGAGATGGGTCTTGGCTAAGTCACCGAGGAAAGGTGGAGGCAGAACTTATCTCAGAATGCAGGACAGCAAAAAGATCCTTTGCTGGTTGGTGGTTTCTCAATATACAAGGGACGGGGGAGATTTCTCAGTCTTCCCAATCTTCCCTGCCTTGTGGAACATACAGCTCAGAAAAATTTCAACATTGTTAGTCTTCCCCCTTTTTCAAAAGGATAAATATCCTTTGTCAACAAAGAACTCATAAATGATCATAAATTTCCTGTATGGGGCAAACTGGCGTCTAAGAAACTGTCTCTCCAAGATTTTCTTTGGCATTGTTTCTGTAAAATTAGTTGAACCATCTGTTGAAAGGTGGTAGCAAAGGTCAGTTGTTTTAGGTTCCTGGAGATGAGGCCCTTTAAAGGAGACATGCCTAGAATTAAAATAAAAAATTGTAAAAGGTAAACCTGGAGAGTATCCAATCCACTGGATTCCAAGTGGACTTCCAATGTGGTGGAGGAAAGTCTTCTGGTTGTGTGTCACTGCCTGCTGTATTTCTTGAATGTTGGTGAAGTTGTCTACAGTCTTGGTTTCCTCTCATTTAAGAACAGGCATGACTCAAGCCCTTCAAAGGAATTCCCTAGTGGCCCAGACAGAGGCTTATACAAAGAGAAATCTGGCCCTTGCATGATCTCCTATGTAGTGAGTTCATCAAGGTTGATACCAAACCGTTTTTTTCAGACAGAGGGTGGATATTGGGAAGGGGAGTGTGGAGAGTGGAGGAATTGCCAATTACAAGGCAAACCAGAGTCCTGATAATTGTCTGGGCAGTTGAGTTTTAATTCTTAGTGGTGCTGAATCAGGCAGGAGAGAAAAAAAAAGTTGATAAACTTAGTGGAGAGGGTTATAGCCAGATAGTGAAGGAAACTAAAAGAATTTAAAAGTTGGTGTGGATTGATGTTCTGAGCAAGTAACAGGTTCCAGTATAATTTGTAGATAGATAACAAAACTGACTTTTCCAGAGTGGAAGGAAGTCAATCAAGTAGCCATTAGACAAGCCAGTTTGCGTATCCATCAGTTACCTACAATATGCAAATTGTGCAAATATGTGCAACATGCTTCAATGACAGTGAACAAGGCTAGAATCTGATAACCTGGAATGATACACTATAGACAATTCACAGTTTTCCAAAACACAAAATTTCTCTCCTCTCTCTAAAGTCATACCCTCAAAGATAATGTTAATGGAAAAACCAAACTTTATAAAATAGTTTAAAGAGATTTGTCCGGGACCAATATGATCAACCACAGTCTGGGGAAATACAGTCTCAAGAGTCCTGAGAATGGGCACCTGAGGTGGTCAGATTACAGTTTGGTTTTATACATTGCAGGGAGGCAAGAATTACAGGCAAAGCTGTAAAGCAACACATGGAGGGTATACATTGGTTTGGCCTGAAGAGGTAGCATATCTTGATGTGGAGACATATGAGTCAGAGGTAGATTCAGAGATTCTTTAATCTGCAATTAGTTAAAGAAATAAAATGTTGTCTAAAATCTTGAAGTTCACCGAAAGAAATGTTTAAGTTAAAATAAGAATGCTATGTCAGAGTCAGCCACAATATGACCTGTTTATCAAGACTGGTAGCTACAGATGTGAATTCCTGCCTGAAATGGCTTTAGGTCTTGTTTATAATTTGGTACTTTACTGCAACTAAGAGTCTGTTTTGTTTGTCTTATGATCTCTGTTTTAACATTAGTGCTGGTCAGTTGCTGTGCCTAAATGCCAAACGGTGGGGGTATGATGAGGTGTGTCCAACCTCCTTTCCTATCATGGCAGGAACTCAGTTTTTCGGGTTTCTTTTAGGTCCTTCTGGTCAAGAGAGAGTCTATTTGGTGGGTGGGGGGCTTAAAATGTTATTTTTAGTTTATAATCTCATAGAAAGATTATTTTTGATAATAAAATAATGCTAGCCTCCTTAGATTTGACCTGATTAATTACATAGGTGTAGCAAGAATAGTAATTTACCATGTAGGCCTTCTTAAGTTTCTTTGATGGATGTTTTCAGAAGGAATTTCAGATTAGTGTTTTAAAAGCCTCTTGAGGATAGGAAGCCAAGCCAAGAATGTTCTATCATGTTTTACCTGTAGTTCTTATAAATCCTCCCTTCTGGAGGTCCACAAAATAAACTATAGTTCCTGGGTCTGCCAAGAGGTGACCTTCATTATTACCTGTAAGGCTGAGAACCTATAAACCGGATACCAGGCCAGTCCCAAAAGGGCTTTGCAAAGCATTGCACCCATAAAATCAACCATAGTTTCTTAAAATTATTGGTCATATTTGATTAAATGAACATCATTTTCAAACACAACATTCCAGACAAAACCTTGGTTGCACAATCAACGTGTCTCATTTTGTCCTGACAACAAGTAGGACAGATTCTTAATTCTATGAGAATGACTATATTGCCATGAAAGTAAGAATATTAAATAAGAGAGTCCAAATTCTGGAGGGGTTAGTCAGGTGGAGTAAGATATATTATCATCTACAAATGTTTTATTTTTGTTTATAAAAGCTGAGTCTACTCGATTGTTATGAATTCTAGGTAGCTTATGAGGAAAGCAAAGGAGCTTCTTTAAGTATCCAGAAAATAGAACATTAAAACAGCAATAATATTCCAGACAAAATCTATAGTTATCCCTGATCAGTTTATTCAGTCCTATGTAATTAATTCTTCTTTCACTTGATCTTGGGTTAGCAGTCTCATGAGTCCATCTGTTTCTGAACTGTGTTCTGGAATCCCTGATTCATTCCATGGATATGGTCTCAAACTTATATAAGTGATGTCAGAAGCCTGTACTTTGAAGTACCTGGTATAGTCTTTTTCATGGGGTCTGAGATGTTCCTTTGTTGAAGATGAAGCAACGTTATCAAACCATAGCTGGCTTGGACCAGGACAAATAAAAGCCTCTTTCAGGCCTCAAGCTGGTTGCACTTTCAAGGAAGCATCAGAGTGAAACAGAAAACTACCTGTAGATGACAAGGGACTTAAAACTGCTGTGGTTAACTTCACACTGGGTAAGTTGCTAAAGTGAAAGATCTGATGAGAGTTTATTATAAGAATAATGCAACTGTAAAAAATATTTGTTTCTGTGGCATGCAAAATCAGAGAATAATTTCAATCTAAAATGATTTAGATAAAATTTTTATCATATTCATAAACATAATAATTAGACCTATTTTCAAGAATAGTATACCTAGTTAATAAAAACAGATGAACATAATCATGTTAGAGAAAAAAGTCTTGAAATATATAATAATCCTGACATGATAGACCATGAATATGCAAAAAATATAGTAAGAATACATCAAGAATATATATCAAGTAAAGAGATTCAGTAAGTCTGAGTAGGTCTAAAGTATCTGTATATGTTAGTAAAACACTACAAGTAAGTGATATAAATCTCCAATTGAAAACCATGGGCTTTGAAGATGATAGATCCAAATTAAAGAAGTAATGTTGTGACCAAGTCACATTTAAAAAAAAATAACAAATTATGATTGATAACATTAGACTGTTGTTGTCTAATAACAGGCAAAGCAGTGCAAAGATTTGAATAAACAGAAACATATCATCAATGGTGAGGGCACTGGCAATTCCTTAAGAACTTCCCAAACAGCATATAATTACTGAAATAGTTATATTCATAAACATTTACTCATACAAATTTAACCTAGGGAAGGCTGAGCATCTCTTCACATTTAACATCTCTTCCCAAGCAACTCATTAATAGTAATATTCAAGTAAACTTAATTATTTCTAGCACCTCTCTTTTCACATGACAAGCAAACAAATCCTTTGTGATTTATCAGGCGCCGTCTGGGGAATCTCAAAGATAGTTTTAAGATGCCAGAGATATTATTTAGGTTGTGATTTTGGAAAGGGGAAATATAAAAAATTATCAGGAGATTTAAATGCTTGATTAAGATGAGGTCATGGGATAGTTAGTTATCTAGGATCATGGGATACCTACCTATTAAACCTTAACTACCTGTTAAACCAAAGTCACGGTAAAAATTATAAAAGTAAACATAGGAACTCTAATGGTTAATTGTATGTGTCAGATGGACTAGTTAAGAGACTCCTAGATAGCTGGTAAAACATTATCTCCAGGTGTGTTTGCAAGAATATTTCTGGGAGAAATCAGCATTTGAACTGGTAGAGGAAGCAAAGATCGCCCTCACAAAATGTATGGGCATCATACAATTTGTTGAGGGTTTGAACAGAGTGAAAAGGTAGACAAAGGACAAATCTGCTGTCTGCTTGACCTGGAACATTCATCTTCTCCTGCCCTAGGACACTAGAGCTTCTGATTCTCTGGGCTTTGGACTCAAACTGGGACTGGGACTTATACCATTGGCTTCCCTGGTTCTCAAGTCTTGGAGCATAGGCTGGAACTGAACAGTGGTAACTGGGCTTTCCTGGGCCTCTAGCATGCAGACAACATATTGTGGGTCTTCTCAGCCTCCATAATTATGTGAGTCAGTCTCTATAATAAATCTCTTTCTATATATCTCTATATATTCTTTGGATTCTTTTTATCTGATGATCCATGATTAATACAGGAGGTAACATTATTAGAAAGAATCTGAGCTTTTGTCTATATGAGAAATCTTTGTTTTCATAAATAATCAAGGAAACAAAGTAAACATAAACCATGGAAGTTATTCTGTAAGACATAAAATCCTTGTGCATCTAGGCAGATTGCACAAAAGAATAAACTTTTATAACTGCCCATCAAGACCTGACCAATAATCCAAGATAATCTCATTCTTTTAACAGACAGAAAACTGAATTCCAGTTTTATATCAGTATAATATTTGATACTAAAGCTTTTTTTGAAAATCTTATAAATAACTCATCAAACCATAGCTAGTACTGATCAGGACAAATAAAATTCCCTTTTCTTGAGCTCTCTATATCATTCTATATCTGCACATGTCTTTTATAAGACAAGTTTTCAAAGTGGCAAAAATAAACATATTCATTAACAAACTTCTCTAAATTCTATAAAAATAAGTAACAAAAAATATGTAAACTTAAAATTACACTCGATAATTAATGCTTCAGTTTTTCATCTTACTTAGAGATGACCTAAGTATCTAATGAATATCCATTAATGTACTCATTTTGTATCAGTCCAAGATTTTAAGTTACCTAAAGATCTTGGAAACTATCATCAAGCCGACATATTACAAGATATAACTGCTGTTGAAATAAAGTCGTTAGAATAAAGATTTAATTTGGTTAAACACAGATTGACATTTTTCACAGTCTTAAACATTTGGTGGAGGTAATGTTAGCTTATTTAATCATTATACCTGTATAAGTTTAGGAAGAACATACATAAGTAGAATAAATATGTCATCTAACTCAGAGAAGACATAACTATTTTTATTAAACCAACAAATGAAATTAGTCTCATTTGCAAAATATTTATCCACATTATGTGAACTTAAAATTTTAAAACATTTGGGTTATTTTCATTAAGAATGCCTCCTTTTTGGCACATGGAAATTACTGGAAGTTTGATTTCCAACATTTCTGGGAATTTTAGGAATATTTAATTATATAAGCACTTACTTATCTCTTTAAGTCAATCAGAATAGAGATCCTTTAATTTAAGATATTGTATAATCTAATTTAATACCACTTGGAGGTAGGAAAATATACACTCACACAATGATATTTAAAGGCTTTTTTGAATTATAGATCTAAATATTTATGTGGTTGATAAAGAGGTCATAGCTTAAATTTTCAAATTTCAGCCATGGATCAAACATAAATCGAGAAGTAGAAAACTTACCAATCCAGATGCCTACTTCTCAGTAGGCATAAAATTCTTAATTGATTTGGACTCAAAATAGAAAAATATGCAAATGCCTTGAACTCATCTCTCCCTCTAACATGAGTCGTTTAAAAACAAAAAGTACAACTATGTGACAAAGGCTGTGTATGGCCTACAAATCCCAAAATATTTACTATCTGGCCCTTTATAGAATATGATTGCCCTCCCCTGCAACTCAGTCAAAGTCCTCCAGATGGTCTCAGGAGAATTTGAATTCATTTCTTACAAATGCACAAACGAGAAAGGGTGTATAGTTTTTGAATCCTAAACAGGCCTTGAAGACCACTAGTTCCAGAAATTAAGATGTTTCATTTACAAGAGCTTAGAAAAAAAAAAAACTCTTTAAGAATCAAGAAAGAAGTTTTTGTACCATAATAATTTATTAGAAAGGCAAGGGATGGAAGAGATGGTGACTCTTTATGCCCTGCCTCAAGGAAATGAGAAGAATGTTGGTTGTGCTAGAAATAGGGTGGGTGGTCTGTCCTTGGAGGAGGTCAAAAAAAGGAGAACCTTGTTGACTATCCCCTGCCAGCCCCATGAAGACAAGCCAGTGCCTGCCAGTCACGTGCAATTGGAATGGCCACCGTACGATGTTTGAGCTGAGGGGTCCAGTGTCCCTTTCCTTATTAGGGTTGAGGCTCTCCTTCCACAGCTGCCTGAAATGACCTGGGATCAGCCAGAAGAAGATATACCCCAACACTTTGTGGAGCTCCATTTTAACCACCCCATGTGGATACCCTTCTTTGTAATGCCCAAGATGTATGGGTTAGGAACAGCTAGGGATGGCGGGAATAGGCTTTAATCCCAGAAAGATGATAATGGTACAGAAGACAAAATGCATGTGTATATTTGGTTAGCTCTGGACAATAGTGAAACTTACTCCCATTACATCTTAATAAAATGAGAGTAATAACCTCATACAGATGTTACAGACATTAAATGAGATAATGAATGCTAAACACTTGGAACGAGGCCTGGAACATAATCAGTGCTCAATAAATGATAGTAATGCCATCTAAAATGACTTTTTAAATTAAAATAGGGCAATAAAAAGCAGCATATCTGGGAAATGGTACTTCACTTATACCATAGAAAAGCTGTCTTGGTCTGTATTGCGCTGCTATAACAGAACACCTGAGACAGAGTCATTTATAATGAACAGAAATCTATTGGCTCATAGTTCCAAAGACTGGAAAGCACAATATCAAGGTGCTGGTATTTGGCAAGGGCTTTCATTCTGCATTTAACATGGTTGAGGACATCACATGGCAGAAGTGTAAAAAGAGAAAGAGAGAGAGAGAGAGAGAGACAGAGGGAAAGGAGAGAGAGAGAGAGAGAGAGCACCAAACTCACCCTTTTATACCTGCGTTAATCCCCCTACAAGAGCTAAGCCTACATGGGCTAATCATTTCTCAAAGGTCTCACCTCTTAATACTGTTACAATGGCAATTAAATTTCAGCATGAGTTTTGAAAAGGACAAACATTCAAACCATATTAGAACCCTTCATTGAATTTCATTGAATCTTTGATCATTCAGCCTACATGTATTATGGGAAAAGTACTAGGTTCTGTGGAGGGACCATGTCTTGAATTAAATAGGATAAAAATGTGTGCAAAAAAGTATATAAAAGACAGCATGAAATAAATGCAATAAAAGTTATATAAGAATTTCAATGAAGTAACATTAAGAACTCCTTCATCTCCTTAGCACTTTCTTTTTATTTAGCTAGATTCCAATTTCGTTTCCAATGTATTTTTCTTAAAATTGAAAAAATATATTTTCTTTGAAAGTGAGAATTCTAATCAATTTTATATCTTTATTGGCCTTATTGGGAGAAATTTTACAGCTTTCACTAAATCAGTCTTGCAAGTAAGAGCAGTCCATGACTAGACCTTTCTTCTCAAAGGTGTACAGATCATATGTACTTCATTGAGGACCTGTGAGAGTTAAGTATCAGCTTTTTTCCAACTTTGTCATGATTGTTTCTAAATCCAAATTATGAGAAGTCGTGCTTTGGGTTCTGGGATAGTGTGGTTGCAAAGCTGATGTTTAAAGGAATGTGTAGTGTGACTCGTGCTATATGGTTACCATGCTTTATTCCAAAACAAAAATTATACTTCAGTGGAAAGCAATGTGTTATCCATAGCACACCCTCCCAGGTTTGTGCTACAGCCGACTCTAGTTTTGATGGATGTCCGGGGCAGATAAGGAGGAAGGTCCCTGGAGAAACGTCAGCAGGCCTACGCACTAGGAGGATCGGGTGGAGCCTTGAGAAGTTTGCAGGGGGAAGGAGCCTGGCCTCTCCTGTTTCCCTGGTGGTAACCGGGGATTCAGTCTGTGAGGCGGGAAATCTGCTAGCAAGGCTTTTGCTTTGCTGTGAGTCCCTGTTTCCCTTTTCACCCAATAAACTCCACTCTACTCACCCTACAATGTGCCATATGCCTAAATTATCCCGGTTCTGTGACAAGAACTTGGATTTTCCTACAACAGTTTGTTGTCTTTGAGCTATCTGGCATGAGTTTGTAAATTTCAGGTAACTGATAGACATGCAGACTCCATTGTTTCAGCACACTTCCCTGATCCTTCCAAAAAAACCCAGTTTTGTTTCCATTAAAATTCAATTCCTTTTTAAGGTTTTTTTTATTTTTTATTTTTTTCTTTGAACTGTTTATAATATCTGCCTGTGCTAAAGAAAACATTATTCTGATACTTGTTATACAGTAAAGAAGACTTCATTCAGGACTATTTCAAAAGACATGGAGACTATCTCAATAGGGGAGAGGGATTGGGCTTAACTCTGAATACAATAAAGACAGCCAGGGATTTATAGCCAATGAACAGAGTGAGGGGCCAATGGATGGAAAAATGTTCTAAGAGGAGACATCAAGGGTCAGGAGGATTTTTGCAAAACCGACTTGACAGTCTTACTAAAGGCAGGCCAGAGTGATCAGAGATCGATGATTATCCGGTATATTTTGGGATTCTCTCTAAACTGACTTAGAAGAATTCTGAAATCACTAAAACTGGGCTATAGAGGCCTGGCAAGGATGGGAAACCAAAGTGAGACCTAGAGGAAAAGAGGCTCAGAGAAGCCTTAATAGCGTTTGGTCAAGGAGCAAGACTTTGACATCTGGTTCTCTTATAATTCCACCCCCTCAAAAAACATTCTTTTGAGACAGGATCTTGCTCTGTCTCCCAGGTTGGAATGCAGTGATATGACCTCTGTTTACTGCAATGTTCACTTCCTAGGCTCAAGCAATTCTCCTGCCTCAGCCTCCTGAGTTGCTGGGGCTACAGGCTCACACCACCATGTCCAGATAATTTTTGTATTTTTTGTAGAGATAAGGTTTCACCATGTTGCCCAGGATTGGTCTGGAACTCTTAGGCTCAAACAAACCACCTGCCTCGGCCTCCCAAATGGTTGGGATCACAGGTGTGAGCCACTGCACCCAGGTAGAAGAAAATAAAAATGTTTCACACATACTCATTTTTGTATTTGTATGAAATATGTCATTTTACCTTTTTCTGAAAATTATCTTTTAATACAGAGAAAGCATTTATTTGTAATGTTTACCAAACACATCTAAGATATATAGTGACTGAGTTATCTATTTGAAAGCTCCAAATTCTCAACACTATGAGGAAAAGAGTTATGCTCAGTTATTATATCAAAATAGTCAAGTAGTCCTGGAATGTATTTTATAAACAACAGAGCAACAAAAATGCATCATTTTTTTCGTTACATAGATACTAAATTAAAAAAATTAATTTTAATTAAAAGGAGGAGACTACACGTAACTTGTGAATGCAACTGACATTCAGATAAGATGAACATTTCAGGAAATAGAAGTTCTTAAATGTTGATTATGCTATGTCCATTCAGTAAGAAAATAGTTACCATGGAAATAGTAAGTGTATATGGTATTTCACTTCCACATTAAAAGAGCTTCTAAAAAATGCATTTAGTGAACACTTGTTCTTGACATACTTTGAAGGTGCAAGTCACTGATAGAGAATATGACATTTTAGCTTAGATTCTGTATTAATTAGTATGGCAATTTAGGATTTTCTCATTTCATGATAAAATAATTTGAATAAAGCTGACTTGTTTTAGGGATCTGTATAACCTATACACATTATGTGGTTTTATTCCTAAACTAAGGCCATATTACTTGAGCACTTCTCTTCTCTTTTGATTCCAAGTTTTTCTTTAGAATATCAGGTCCTTGGGGGGATTTCTATTTTGGTCCAGGGGCAATCATATAAGGTTGATCAATTAAACATTGTCTGATGAAGATGTTGATCTCATGTCAGAGCACAGCTAGAAGTGCTGGAGCAGGAAACAGGGTTTCCGGAAGGTTTTCAGACTCAGAGTTCTTAGTCTCAAGTACTAATTTCCCATCTCCATCACTTTTGGGGACATGCCATCACACATGTTTTAAGGATTAGCCTGGCTGAAGCTGGCCTCCGCCCCTCATGTTGGATTGCAGGCTTCCTAACCTTTCCTAGCTTTGCTTTTCTATCAGCAAAACCCTTTCTAGCTGTACTCACTCCTCTGGAGCTGTTTATTTTCTATCCAAAAACAATCATTCATCTCAGCTAGGAAATATATTGAGCCTGGGTAAGTAAGTAACTATTAATTTTATGATTTTAGCTCTAATATACCTTTGGGGCTAAGAATGGATTGTTTAAAGTGTGGTTTCTCTGATGTTCTATAGATCTTTCCAGGGCTGTTTAAATATTTACAAGCAAATGCAAAGTTGAGAGCCCAGCAGAGGTACAGTGTGGTGGAAAGGTACAACAGCAGAAGCCGGAAGATATTCCAATTCCAGCTCTGCCACTGTATTAGTCTGTTCTCATGCTGCTAATAAAAACATACCCAGGACTGGGTCATTTATAAAGGAAAGAGGGTTTAACTTATAGTTCCACATGGCTGGGGATGCCTCATAATCATGGCGGGAGGTGAATGAAAAGCGAAGCGACATCTTGCTTGGCAACAGGCAAGAGAGCTTGTGCTGGGGAACTCCCATTTATAAAACCATCAGATCTCATGAGACTTATTCACTACTAGGAGAACAGTATAGGGGATACTACACTGCCCCCATGATTCAGTTATCTTCACCTGGCCCACGCTTGACATGTGGGGATTATTATAATTCAAGGTGAGATTTGGGTGGGGACACAGTCAAACCATATCATTCCACCCCTGACCCTCCAAATCTCATGTGCTAACATTTCAAAATCAACCATACCTTCCCAACAGTCCCCCAAAGTCTTAATTAATTTCAGCATTAACCCAAAAGTCCATAGTCCAAAGTCTCATTTAGGAAAAGGCATGTCCCTTCTACCGGTGAGCCTGTAAAATCAAAAGCAAGTACTTCATAGATACAATGGGGGTACTGGCATTGGATAAATACATTCATCCCAAATGTAGGAAATTGGTCAAAACGAAGGGGCTACAGGTCCCATGCAAGTCTAAAATCCAGTGGGGCCATCAAATCTTAAAGCTTTGAGATGATCTCCTTTGACCCTATGTCTCACATCCAGGTCATGCTGATGCAAGAGGTGGGCTCCCATGGCCTTGGGTAGCTCTGCCCCAGTGGCTTTGCAGGGTACAGCCCCCCTGCTGGCTGCTTTCACAGGCTGGTGTTGAGTATCTGCTGCTCTTCCAGGCACTTGGTGCAAGCTATCAATGGATGTACCATTCTGGGATCTGGAGAACAGTGGTCCTCTTCTCACAGCTCCACTAAGCAGTGCCCTAGTGGGGACTCTGTGTGGGGGTTCCAACCACACATTTCCCTTCTGCACTTCCCCTAGCAGAGCGCTCCATGAGGACTCTGCCCTTGTAGCAGACTTCTGCTTGGACATCTAGGCATTTCCAAACATTCTCTGAAATCCAGGCAGAGGCTCCCAAACCTCAATTCTTGTTTTCCGCATACCTGTAAGCACAATACCACATGGAAGCTGCCAAGTCTTGGGGCTTGCACCCTCAGAAGCAATGGCCTGAGTTCTATATTATTCCCTTTTAGCCATGGCTGGAGCAGCTGGGACACAGGATACCAAGGCCTGAGGCTGCACACACCAAGGGGGCCCTGAATCCAGTCCATGAAACCAATTTTCCCTCCTAGGCCTCTGGGCCTATGATGGGAGGGGCTGCTGTGAAGTTCTCTGACATGCCCTGGAGACATTTTCCTCATTGTCTTGGTCATTAACATTCAGTTCCTCATTACTTATGCAAATTTCTGCAGCAGGCTTGAATTTCTTCCCAGAAAATGGTTTTTCATTTCTATCACTGTCAGGCTGTAAAATTTCCAAACTTTTATGTTGTGCTTCCTCTTGAACCCTTTGCTGCTTAAAAATTTCTTTCTCCATCCAGATACCCTAAATCATATCTCTCAAGTTCAAAGTTTTACAGATGTCTGGGGCAGGGAAAAAATGCTGCCAGTCTCTTTGCATAGCATAAGTGACTTTTACTCCAGTTCTCAACACGTTTCCCATCCCCATCTGAGACCACCTCAACCTGGACTTTATTGTTTATATCACTATCATTATTTTGGTTAAAGGCATGCAACAAATCTCTAGAAAGTTCCAAACGTTCCCACATTTTCCTGTCTTCTGAGCTCTCCAACATACTTACCTGTTGGAGGTACTAGGTAACTGCCTGTTATGCAGTTCCAAAGTTGATTCCACAGTTTTGGGTATCTTTCTAGCAGCACCCCACTACCCAGTACCAGTATACAGTATTAGTCTGTTCTCATGCTGCTAATAAAGACATACCTGAGACTGGGTAATTTGTAAAGGAAAGAGATTTGATGGACTTATAGTTCCACATAGCTGGGGAGGCCTCACAATCATGGCAGAAGGTAAATAAGGAGCAAAGTCACATCTTACATGGCAGCAGGCAAGAGAGCTTGCGCAGGGAAACTCCCATTTATAAAACCATGAGACTTATTCATTAACAAGATAACAGTATGGAGAAACTGGCCCCTGTGATTCAATTAGCTCCACCTGGCCCACCCTTGACATGTGAGGATTATTACAAGTCAAGGTGAGATTTGGGTGGGGACACAGCCAACCATATCAGCCACTGACTAGTCATGACCCGTGACTGGATACCAGGAGGAGATAAGACCTCCAAACCAACCCAAACTGGAACAGATGACCCCTAGTTGTCTTTGGATCATTACCATATCATTATAATGCTGAAATTCCCTCTCCAAAGTGAAAATCTCCACCATTTTATGTACATAGGTTGCAGGAAGATGAATGTTTATGAATTGAGCCTGTTTGTCTAGCATCCTGCCCTGTATGTGCTAACATTCCTCTGCTGTTCCTATACCCAATCCTTAAAAAGTCCATACCTTCTATTGTTTGGTGAGTAGGGGTCTTTAGAGTGGAAATTCACGCCTTCTCCATTTCTGGACAGAAATCAAACCTGCATTGGCTGTTCTTTCTTTGCAACTGACACAAAGTAGGGAAAAAACTCAGTTTACCAGTGACATAACTCCTAGTAGTTCCCTCAAATACAACCAATAAAATTATATATTTTAGGTCTCTGCTTTGCCAGTAAGATGGGATAGTTCCCTTGACCCCTTTGTAGGACTTGTGAAGGGGTGGCTTGCTTACTCAGCCCACAGCTCTCAAATCCTTTGTGGGAGGTGGAACATGCAGGTGGGCAGGCACAGAGGCCAGGATGAGTGTGTCTGGGTGCTGGCAGGAGTAGAACTCTGTGTGGCCCTGTGGCAGTGTCTAAGGGTTGCCTGTGATCCCTGGAGCCCCAGAGGGTATGTGTTACAGTGTGCTCCTTTAGCTTTGTCATCTGTGGATGGCTTAAGTGTTAAACAGCTCATTGGAGGGTCAGTGTGACAGCCTTTCACACCCATACCCAGGTCCTTGTCCAGCATCCAGGAGGAATGAGGTCAGATGAACAAATTTGAGAGTGGTGAATGCAGAGGATTTTACTGAGGATGGAAGTGGCTCTCAGCAGGATGAGGAGCTGGAAAGGTGCTGGAGTGGGAAGGTGGTCCTCCTGCCTCTGGGGAATTCCCGGCTGAACCCCTCTCCAACAGTAGTGTCTGATGTCTAGCTGCTGCTTCTCTTGACCTTCAGACACTTCTCTTTTCTACTGCTCTGCTACACCACTCTACTGCTCTGTTGCTCTGCTGCTCTGTGACCCTCTGCCAGTGGAACCTGGGGGTTTTATGGGTACAAGATGGGGGGCAGGGTGGGCCAGGCACCATTTTGGTGGGAAAACAGGAATTCATGTTCTTATTTAGGGCCGTGGGTCCAGGCTTGAGGGTGGAGGCCTCTCCAAGGACTACACCCTTTTCTACCTAGTGTTTTTCTGCCTCCTGTCCATATTACCAGGAATAGCCTTCTATTCTTTCCTCAGTCCTCAGCTCAAGTGTAGCCTCTCTCAGGCTCTTCCTTGATCCCTCTGCCCTTGGTCACAGATGCTCCTAACCTGCCTAGTGTGTTCTACTCACTTTTTTATCCCTGCACTCACAGCCCAGGATTGTATAGTAATCTGCTTGCTTGTCTCCTTCCCTGTTGGGGTTGTGTGCTCCTGAAGGTGACGCTGGCCTGCTCTCTGGCAGAGGGAACAGCATGTCACTCCTGACAGAGGACCTGGCCTTGGTAGGGCTGTGAAACGGAAAGAAATTCGGTGCAGAAGTTGCTGAGAGCTGTAGGAAGGACTTAGGGGATTAAATGAGGCACAGGGGTTGGGCAGTGGGCAGCCTCTGAGAAGCCTTGTAAGTTTCAGCCCCATTTCTGAACTGTTTTTCCTCTCGTTAATAGCAGTTGTTTGGCTATGTTGCAGACAACAATAAGGCAGATAATAAATGCCATGGTTTTTTGTCTTTCCGGTAGAGAAGCTAAGGAAATGATTTGCCTCTTCATTTGGGGAAAACCCAGCTAACAAAGGGAGTGGTTGTAAACAACAGAATTAATTGCGTCTCCTAGGACCATTATTTGGTGTCTATTTAAGGCTATTAGATTTTATTTTAATTAATCCATGGAGTGCCTCATTTGCATACATTTGCAAATGAGCCTTTAAGGGATTTAAGATTACTTCAGCTGATAGCAAACCTTGCCTTAAGAGTCAGACATCACTGAAATAGAAGGTAGCTTTTTAAAATAGCTCATAGAGAACAAAAGGAAGTGTCTTAGGGCAGAGATGTGGCACAGAGCTAAAGGTTCTCCTTCTGGGGACAGCCTGGAGAAAAGGCCAATTTCCTGACCAGCGGGAAATTTTTCCATCCACAGTTTGCAAACCAGGTACCTTTGAGTGACCCATTGCAAACCAGGTACCTTTGAGTGACCCAACCCCAAGGATGCTTGTCTAATTGGATGGCTGGTCGGATGGGGCTAAATTATTAACTGTAACACAAAGTTTTGTTCTTTTCCACAATGGAAGACAGGAGCTGCCTTTCAGACCTGATTAAGGGACTTGTTATTCTGAGACAGAGTAAGAACCAGCTGTTGCTTCAGCTCACCCCCAGTAGAAAATTCTTTCAAGCATTCCCACTGATCATAAAACCCACACCAGTACCTCGCTGACACTGTACCTGCTAATCCTGAGACTTTAGTCATACAAAGAAAATAACCATTCTACATTGTTCTTCTGTGCTCTCATAATGTTTAACTACACGTTTTACTTAAAAAATTCCAGGAATGAGCCTTAGGAGATCCATTTTTTTTTTTTGAGGTGGAGTCTTGCTCTGTTGTCCAGGCTGGAGTTTAGTGGTGTCGTCTCAGCTCACTGCAACCTCCCGGGTTCAAGTGATTCTCCTTCTTCAGTCTCCCAAGCAGCTGGGATTACAGGCACTCACCACCATGCCAAGCTAATTATTTTGTATTTTGTAGAGAGAGGGTTTTACCATGTTGGCCAGTCTTGTCTAGAACTCCTGATCTCAAGTAATCCACCCACTTTGGCCTCCCAAAGTGCTGGGATTACAGGAGTGAGCCACCACGCCCAGCCAAGATCTAAAATTTTGAACCAAGGTTGTGGCGTGTCCCACATTGAGAAGGAATACTCAACAACAACAATAATAATAATAATAATAATTATTATTATTATTTTGAGACAGGGTTTCCCTCTGTTGCCCGGGCTAGAATGCAGTGGCACGATCTCTGCTCACTGCAAGCTTTGCTTGCTGGCTTCAAGTGATTCTCATGCCTCGGCCACTGGAGTAAATGGGGTAACAGGCATGTGCCACCACACGCAGCTAATTTTTGTATTTTTAGTAGAGACAAAGTTTCAACAATTAATTTATAGCCTTGTTGCCTCCAGCCAGACCACCAGGTGGCCCGTTACTCAAGATAACCATGGCAACCAGATCTGCCGACCTGTATCTCCTACCCGTCCTGTGCTTTGCCCAGCCCAGCCTGTACACCCTACTCCGATGTCAATTCCCGCACTTTGCCTAATAAAAAATCACAACTGGCTTTTTTTGGAGAGTCAAATCAGGGAATTCTCTCTCTCCTTTGTGCTGCCTTCCTTATACCCAGGCATAAGCACCAATGAAGCCTTGTCTGGGAGAACTCTTTTGGCCTCATTTCAATTTCTATTGCATTGAGAGCCCAGGAACCTGTGGTCTGTAACAATTTCACATCAATACGGTATTTTCTTTTTGAGGCTCAGGGTCTTCAAGGAGCCAGTAAACTGGAGCCCCATGGGAAGAGTAAATGAGGCTGCAGAAACAGTCCTGGGGAAACCACGCTCACTGTGAAGAAACTAGTGGGAAAGACGTACCCCTATAGGGGTGTCTTAGCACTAATGTGGCTTAAGCAGTCTGTTCAGAGGAAAGGGAGGAGAAATCCAAACTTCATAAGATGAGCTTAGAAGCCCTCTACAGAAAGAGTCGAGAAGACGGAAACTGTGTATCATAGATGTTGGAAAAGATTGTGGAAGACTTGGAATTGGGCTAAATAAATAAATGATCAAGTATTCTATCTAATGTACCTTACTGGGGTATCTCTCTACCTTTCCTTGGCTTTGAGCTATTTACAACTATGTTAGTTGTTGATAACTAGCAATGCAAATGACTGTGATTCATAAACATACAAATGAGTTGTGTCTAGTAGAGAGATAATTTTCTGTTCATTCCCCACCCCCAAGAAGCCAATTTGCATCTATTTGTAATTTCGTCTCAGCATGCTTTTTGCCTACATATATGATATTTTTGAATTTTCTTGTGACACTATTGGCATATGTTTCTGGTTCTCTAAGTAATACATTAAGTAATTTTTTTTTTTTGAGACAATCTCTGTTGCGCAGGCTGGAGTGCAGTGGCTCAATCTTGGCTCACTGCAACCTCCACCTCCCTGGTTCAAGTGATTCTCCTGCCTCAGCCTCCTGAGTAGCTGGGATTGCAGTTGCCCGCCACCATGCCCAGTTAATTTTTGTATTTTTAATAGAGATGGGGTTTTGCCAGGTTGACCACTCTGGTCTCAAACTCGTGGCCTTAAGAGATCCACCAGCCTCAGCCTCCTAAAGTGTTGGGATTATAGGCATGAGCCACCACACCCGGCTTTAAATAAAATCTTTAATATGTGTTCATTTTATGTAGGTATGAGTTATGATTTTACCTTAAACAACACACTGTCCTTTAACACAGGGCAGGGGAGTTTTAAAGGGTGATCATTAATTGTTCCTAAGGACTGTTTGGGATCACAAAAAAGAAAGGCTGGCTACTTTTTGTTTTGGCTTGATTATTTTACATAGGTTGAGTAAGATGTCTTAACTAAACATATGAGCCTCTCTGAGTGTGGTTAACCAATCTAGACTCATCTGGTGCTGAACAATTATAAGACCAGAGAAGTAGCTTCTGTTTGGAAGTTTCATAAAGAATCTCAGGTGACATTTTCAATAGCCTCTGTTATTCTAATGATTAAACAAAACAGCCTTATTAGTTCTTATATTCTGACACTAGAAAACCAGCCCAAAGAGAGATTTTTCTCACAACTGTCCCCTGCAGTACCTATAAATTAGACTGGTTTCTTTCCTCCTCCACATCTCGACAATCTGCGAAGCTTCCTAACTCTCTCTACGTCCCTTAAGTCTAGGAAATAGAGAGCCCACAGATCAAGTAGCAGCCCATTTCCTAGGGAAAATCTGTGGGCATTGGTTCCACATATGAAATAAAATCCTTATTATTATTATTATTATATTTTCTGGTAGAGATGGGATCTGGCTGTATTGCCTGAGCTGGTCTTGATCTCCTGGGCTCAAGTGGTCCTCCTACCTCAGCTTCCCAAAGTGCTGGTATTGCAGTCATGAGCCACCGTGCCAGACCAACAATCCTTATTCTTTACTGATGGACTTGTCACCATCCTTACAGCATAAAGCACCAGTAGAAAATGAAGAATAATTCTAAGATTTTCCAAACAAATGAAATTTGTGAAATTTCCCTCATCAGTTCAGCACTTCCTGCTCTCACTTATGTCTTGTTCTGCTGGCTTGTGGGTCTGCAGAACAGTTTTCCTGAAAGTACTCTGCTTCTGGACTAACAAGCACCCTTGATATCCTTATTGAGTTCAGTACAGCTTCATGATTGACTAAGTAATGTTGAGTGGGGCTCCAAAGCCTGTACTCATGAGTCTATTTCTTGAAATATCAGTAGTGATGGGTGCTTGGTTTAGTTTGTTCCATTAGGCTCTAAGACTGTTTTTGTCAAAGGCCTATTTTCTCTTTTCTTTTTGAGTTGGAGTTTCACTCTTGTTGCCCAGTTTGGAGTGCAATGGCACATTCTCCACTCACTGCAACCTCTGCCTCCCAGGTTCAAGCAATTATCTTGCCTCAGCCTCCCAAGTAGATGGGATTACAGTTGTGCACCACCATGCCCAATTAATTTTTGTATTTCTAGTAGAGACAGGGTTTCATCATGTCGATCAGGCTGGTCTCGAACTCCTGACCTCAGGTGATCCACCCGTCTTGGCCTCCCAAAGTTCTGGGATTATAGGCGTGAGCCACCACACCTGGCCCAAAGACTTATTTTCTATATTGAGGCTTGTAAGCCTTCAGGTGAGGAAGTAGGAAAAGCAGAAATCATCTGTTGATAATAAGACTAAATCACGGCCAAGTGATCTCAGCTCACTGCCACCTCCGCCTTCTGGGTTCAAGCAATTCTCCTTCCTCAGCCTCCTGAGTAACTAGGACTATAGGTGCACACCACCACGCCCAATTAATTTCTGTATTTTTAGTAGAGACTGGGTTTTGCCATGTTGGCCAGGCTTATCTCGATCTCCTGACCTCAGGTGATCCACCTGCCTTGACCTCCCAAAGTGCTAGGATTGCAGGCGTGAGCCACCATGCCCAGCCCATAATTCTTTTTTAAATGTTTGACCAATGTTTTCTCTGGGCATAAGAACATACTATGAATAGTAAAGGCACTGATAATCTTCAAAGTCTTTCAATCTGCTTTGCAAAAGTGTACCATCTATAAAATATATTTATGTTAATAATGTTTTATTCATACAACATTAACCTAAGGAAGGCTGTTTCTTCTGTATTTAACAATTTTTCTCTGCAGATTTGCCTTGATGTGGAGCTACTTAAGAAATATGGAGTTTACTAGAATTCCTCATTATTTCTGGCACTTCTCTTTTGATAAGACGTGGTAGACAAAATAATAGGCCCACCAAAGATCTTCATGTCCTAATCCCCAGAATGTATGAATGTGTTAGTTTATGTGGCCAACAGGATATTGCAGGTGTATGATTAAGCTAAGGATCTTGAGATGGAGATTTTCCTGGATTATTGAGGTGGGCCGGTATACAACCCCTTTATATTGGTGGGATGATGGAAGCAGAGATTGGAGTGATTTACTTTGGTGATGGAGGAAGTGTCCACAATCCAAGGAATTCAGACAGCCACTAGAAGCTGATAAGGGCAAGAATGTGATTTATCCCCTCAGATACTGCAGAAGGAACCAGGCTCACCAACACCTTGATTTTAGCATACTGAAACATTCTGACTTCCAGGACTGGAAGATGATAATAGCATTTGTGTTGTTTTAAGCCACTAATTTTGTGGTAATGTGCAAAAGCAGCAATAGGAAACTAATGCATAAATTTATAAAAACTGCAAATATTGGCAATTTCTCAGGACCCCTCTGGAAAATTCTCAGCGGTAGTTTAGGTATAAAAGACATCTTGAAACTTTATCCCCCCCTCAATTTTAGAATTGATCTTGAAGAGACAAAAATCAAAGGAGCTGTCAGAGAAGATTTACTAAAAGAGAATCACAGATGCTGCAGTACATGAATAGTTTTATTAATCAAAGTGACAATGAAATATATTAAAGTAAATGAAGAAGAAGTTATCATGACATTAGTTCTTTCAGTGAGAATTTTTTTTAATCAAGTAGATTACTAATGCAGTGAAAGAAAAGAAAATGATTCTCATGACACATGGAATCTCTGCTACCTGAGATTGCATAATAACCGTCTTACCTCTTGTTAAGAGCAGACAAAATACTCCAAGATCAATTTTAATGGACAGAAGACCAAATTCTAATTTTATATTAACATTATATTTGGCTGTAAAGGAGTCACAGAATTCTTTCTGTTTTTTTTTTGAACTTTAGGAATTACTTAATCAAAACTAAGCCAACTTTGCCAAATTTTTAACATGTGTCATGCTTATTTTTACATTAATTATTAGTGTTTATTATAAAGCAAGGCAACAAAATAACTTTTCAGATTCCTTCTATAACTGTGTATCTCTATCCAAGTTTTAACCTTCACAATCTTTGTTTATGTCCTGGAGAAAGATACTTAATTGTAGAACAAAGTTCTTGCTTTTTTTTCTTCGTAAACACTCCATTACCTTTTATCCCAAGTTGTATTTCTCTGCCACTCTTTTTTTTAGCAGTCTTAATGACCTATCTGAATTTTAACTTTTATCTCTAGTAAGTAAGCTTGCTGTCTTACTTCTATACAACCACAGCCAGCCCAATCTACTACCCTCATCAGTCAGCAGCCATCAGCGTCAAGGCAAGACCCTTCACCTGCAAGAAGATTAGGACTTGCTGAAGGCTCAGCAAGTTACTTATTTTAGTTAACTTTTAACTAAGTAAGTCTTCTGTTTCCTTTCTAAAATGCTCAAATTTTAGAAAGTCAGCAGATGACACTCAATATGATTTTCTTTAATCACATGTATCATTTTGTCACATTCTTAAAATGGCAAAAATGATGCCTTCATTTTTTTTGTCCTTTTTTTATTATTATACTTTAACTTCTGGGGTACATGTGCAGATAGTGCAGGATTGTTACATAGGTATACACATGCCATGGTGGTTTGCTGCGTACATCCCCCTGTCATCTACATTAGATATTTCTCCTAATGTTATCCCTTCCCAATTCCCCCACCCCGTTTTCCCTCCCTTAGTCCCCCCATCTCCCAACAGGCCCCAGTGTGTGATGTTCCCCTCCCTGTGTCCCTGTGTTCTCATTGTTCAACACCCACTTATGAGTGAGAACGTGCAGTGCTTGGTTTTCTGTTCTTGTTAGTTTGCTGAGAATGATGGTTTTCAGTTGCATCCATGTTCCTGCAAAGGACATGGACTCATCCTTTTTTACGGCTGCATAGTATTCCATGGTGTATATGTGCCTCATTGTTTTTTATCCAGTCTATCATTAATGGACATTTGGGTTGGTTTCAAGTCTTTGCCATTGTAAACAGTGACGCAATGAACATACATATGCATGTGTCTTTATAACAGAACAATTTATAATCCTTTGGGTATATACCCAGTAATGGGATTTCTGGATCAAATGGTATTTCTATTTCTAGATCCTTGAGGAATTGCCACACTGTCTTCCACAATGGTTGAATTAATTTATACTCTCACCAACAGTATAAACGCATTCCTGGTTTTCCACATCCTCTCCAGCATCTGTTATCTCCAGATTTTTTAATGATCACCATTCTAACTGGTGTGAGGTGGTATCTCAATGTGGTTTTGATTTGCATTTCTCTAATGACTAGTGATGATGAGCTTTTTTTCATATGTTTGTGCATAAATGTCTTCTTTTGAAAAGTGTCTGTTCATATCCTTCACCCACTTATTGATGGGGTTGTTTGCTTTTTTCTTGTAAATTTGTTTAAGTTCTTTGTAGATTCTGGATGTTAGTCCTTTGTCACATGGGTAGACTGCAAACGTTTTTTCTCCATTCTGTTGGTTGCCAGTTCACTCTAATGATAGTTTCTTTTGCTGTGCAGAAGCTCTTAAGTTTAGTTAGATCCCATTTGTCTATTTTGGCTTTTGTTGCCATTGCTTTTGGTGTTTTAGTCATGAAGTCCTTGCCCATGCCTATGTCCTGAATGGTATTGTCTAGGTTTTATTCTAGGGTTTTTATGGTGTTAGGTCTTATGTTTAAGTCTTTAATCCAACTGGAGTTAATTTTTGTATAAGGTGCAAGGAAGGGGTCCAGTTTAAGCTTTCTGCATATGGCTAACCAGTTTTCCCAACACCATTTATTAAACAGGGAATTCTTTCCTCATTGCTTTCATCTGGTTTGTCAAAGATCAGATGGTTGTAGATGTGTGACGCTGCTTCTGAGGCCTCTGTTCTGTCCCATTGGTCTATATCTCTGTTTTGATACTAGTTCCATGCTGTTTTGATTACTGTAGCCTTGTAGTATAGTTTGAAGTCAGGCAGCATGGTGCCTCCAGCTTTGTTTTTTTTTGTTTTTTTTTTTTTTTTTGCTTAGGATTTTCTTGGCTATGCAGGCTCTTTTTTGGTTCCATATGAAGTTTAAGGTGGTTTTTCTCCAGTTCTGTGAAGAAGGTCAATGGTAGCTTGATGGGGATAGCATTGAATCTATAAATTACTTTGAGCAGTATGGCCATTTTTCAAAATATTGATTTTTTTCTAGCCATGAACATGGAATGTTTTTCCATCTGTTTGTGTCCTCTCTTATTTCCTTGAGGAGTGGTTTGTAGTTCTCCTTGAAAAAGTCCTTCACATCCCTTGTTAGTTGTATTCCTAGGTATTTTATTCTCTTTGTAGTGATTGTGAATGGGAGTTTGCTGATGATTTGGCTCTCTTTGTCTGTTTTTGGTGTATAGGAATGCTTGTGATTTTTGCACATTGATTTTGTATTCTGAGACTTTGCTGAAGTTGCTTATCAGCTTAAGGAGATTTTGGGGAGACAATGGGGTCTTCTAAATATACAATCATGTCATTTGCAAATAGAGACAATTTGACTTCCTGTTTTGCTAATTGAATACCCTTTATTTCTTTTTCTTGCCTGATTGCTCTGGCCAGAACTTCTAATACTATGTTGAATAGGAGTGATGAGAGAGGGCATCCTTGTCTAGTGCCAGATTTCAAAGGAAATGCTTCCAGTTTTTGCTCATTCAGCATGATATTGGCTGTGGGTTTGCTGTAATTAGCTTTTATTATTTTGAGATACATTCCATCGATACCTAGTTTATTGAGTTTTTAGCATAAAGGGCTGATGAATTTTGTCGAAGGCCTTCTCTAGATCTATTGAGATAATCATATGGTTTTTATCTTTGGTTCTGTTTATGTGATGGATTACATTTGTTGATTTGTGTGTGTTAAGCCAGCCTTGCATCCTGGGATGAAGCCTACTGGATCATGGTGGATAAGCTTTTTGATGTGCTGTTGGATTTTGTTTGCCAGTATTTTATAAAGAATTTTCTCATTAATGTTCATCATGAATATTGGCCTGAAATTTTCTTTTTTAATTGTGTTGCTGCCAGGTTTTGGTATCAGGATGATGCTGGTCTCATAAAATGAGTTAGGGAGGATTCTCTCTTTTTGTATTGTTTGGAATCATTTCAGAAGGAATTGTACCAGCTCTTCTTTGTACCTCTGGTAGAATTTGGCTGTGAATCCGTCTAGTCTTGAACTTTTTTTGGGTCGTAGGCTATTAATGGCTGCTTCAACTTCAGACCTTGTTATTGGTCTATTCAGGGATTCACCTTCTTCCTGGTTTAGTCTTGGGAGGGTGCAAGTGTCCAGGAATTTATCCATTTCTTCAAGATTTACTGGTTTCTGTGCATAGAGGTGTTTGTAATAATCTCTGATGGTAGTTTGTATTTCTGTGGAATTGGTGGTGATATCCCCTTTATCATTTTTTATTGCATCTATTCAATTCTTCTCTCTTTTCTTTTTTATTAGGCTGGCTAATGGTCTATCTATTTTGTTGATCTTTTCAAAAAACCAACTCCTGGATTCATTGATTTTTTTGAAAGGTGTTTTGTGTCTCTGTCTCCTTCAGTTCTGCTTTGATCTTAGTTATTTCTTATCTTCTACTAGCTTTTGAATTTGTTTGGTCTTGCTCCTCTAGTTCTTTTAATCGTGATGTTAGGGTGTTGATTTTAGATCTTTCCTCACTTCTCATGTGGGCAGTTAGTGCTATAAATTTCCCTCTAGACACTGCTTTAAATGTGTCCCAGAAATTCTGGTACATTGTGTCTTCATTCTTATTGGTTGCAAAAAAAATCTTTATTTCTGCCTTCATTTCATTATTTGTCCAGTAATCATTCAGGAACAGGTTGTTCAGTTTCCATGTAGTTGTGCAGTTTTAAGTTAGTTTCTTAATCCTGAGTTCTAATTTGATTGCACTGTGGTCTGAGAGACTGTTTGTTATAATTTCCATTCTTTTGCATTTGTTGAAGAGTGATTTACTTCTGATTATGTGGTCAATTTTAGAGTAAGTGCAATGTGATGCTGAGAAGAATGTGTATTTTGTGGATTTGTGGTGGAGAGTTCTAAAGATGTCTATTAGTTCCACTAGGTCCAGGTCTGTGTTCAAGACCTAGATATCCTTGTTAATTTTCTGTCTCGTTGAAATGGACAAGCAATTGCTGAGAGATTTCGTCACCACCAGGCTTGCCTTACAAAAGCTCCTGAAGGAAGCACTAAACATGGAAAAGAACAACCAGTACCAGCCACTGCAAAAACATATCAAATTGTAAAGACCATTGATGCAATGAAGAAACTACATCAACTAATGGGCAAAACAACCAGCTAGCATCAAAATGGCAGGATCAAATTCACACACAACAATATTAACCTTAAATATATATGGGCTAAATGCTCCAATCAAAAGACACAGACCAGCAAATTGGATAAAGAGTCAAGACCCATCAGTGTGCTGTATCCAGGAGACCCATCTGACATGCAAAGACACACATAGGCTCAAAATAAAGGGATAGAGAAAGATTTACCAACCAAATGTAGAGCAAAACAAAGCAGGGGTGGCAATCCTCATCTCTGATAAAACAGACTTCAAACCAACTAAGATTGAAAGAGACAAAAAAGGGCATTACATAATGGTAAAGGGATCAATGCAACAAGAAGAGCTAACTAACCTAAATATATATGCACCCAATACAGGAGCACCCAGATACATAAAGCAAGTTCTTAATGACCTACAAAGAGCCTTAGACTCCCACACAGTAATAGTGGGAGACTTAAACACTCCACTGTCAATGATGCCTTCATTAACACAAGTGTCTTCAATTTTGCCCTCAGGGAATATAGACATGTCTTGGAGATATTATGGGTTTGGTTCCAGACCACCATAATAAAGTGACTCTAGCAGTAAAGAGAGTCACATGATTTTTTTTGGTTTCCCAGTGCATATAAAAATTATGCCTACACAAGACTGTAGTTTATGAAGTAGGCAATAGCATTATGTGTAAAAACAATGTACTTATTTTAATTTAAAAATACTTTATTGCTAAAAATTGCTAATGATCATCTGAGCCTTCAGCAAGTCCTAATCTTTTCGTAGGTGGAGGGTCTTGCTTTGATGCTGATGGTTGCTGACTGATCAGGGTGGGGTGGCTGTGGCTATCTGAAAGTAAGATAGCAATGAAGTTTCCTGTTCTGATTGACTCTTCCTTCTATGAAAGATTTTTCTGTAGCATGAGATGTCATTTGATAGCATTTTATTCACAATAGAACTTCTCACAAAATTGAAGTCAATCCTCTCAAACCCTGCTGCTGCTTAATCAACTAGGTTTACAAAGTATTCTAAATTTTTTGTTGTCATTTCAACAATTTCACAGCATCTTCACCCAGAGTAGGTTTCATCTCAAGAAACTACTTTCTTGCTCATCCATAGAAAGCAATTCCTCATCTAATTTAAGTTTTACCATGAGATTGCAGTAAGTCTGTCAGGCTCTACTTCTACTTCTAGTTCTCTATGACATCTGCAGTGATTTCCTCCACTGAAGTCTTGAAACCTCTCAAAATCACCCAGAGGGTTAGAATCAACTTCTTTCAAATTCCTGTTGTCACTGACATTTCGACCTCCTCCTATGAATCACAAGTGTTTGTAATGGCATCTAGGATGGTGACTCCTTTCCAGGAGGTTTTCAATTTACTTTGCCCACATCCATCATAAGAATCACTATCTGTGGCAGCTACAATCTTATGAAATATATCTCTTTAATAATAAGACTTGAAGGTTGAAATGAATTGTTGATCCATGGGCCGCAGAATGGATGCTGTGAAGCCAAAACATGTATATACACATGTTTGTGTATATACATACATATAGACATGCATATTCATAGATATGTGAAAAACTATGTTTTCTGACCAGTGTTTTAGTGTTCTCCTAGTAGAAGTTATACAGATATCATGTGTTGGCAGACATGAAAACAACGTTAATCTCCTTGTACAAGTCCATCAAAGCTCTTGAATGACCCGTTACATTGTCAATGAGGAGTAATATTTTGAAAGGGATCTCTTTTTCTGAGCAGTAGGTTTCAACAGTGGGCTTAAAATACACAAGAAACCATTTTGTAAATACATGTGCTGTTATCAGGGATTCTGGTTTCATTTCTAGAGCACAGGAAGAGTAGATATAGCATAACTCCTAGGATTTTTCAGAATGGTAAGTGACCATTGGCTTCAACTTAAAGTCACTAGCTGCATCCATCCCTAACAGGAGAGTCAGCCTATCCTTTGTAGCTCGGTAGCCAAACATTGACTTCTCCTCTCTATGAAAGTCCTACATGGCATCTTCTTCTAATAGAAGGCTGTTTTATCTACATTTAAAATCTGTTATTTAGACTGGACATGGTAGCTCACACCTGTAATCCCAGCACATTAGGAGGCCAAGGTGGGCAGATCACTTGAGGTCAGGAGTTTGAGACCAGCCTGGCCAACATGGTGAAACCCCATCTCTATTAGCCAGGCATGATGGTGGGCACCTGTAATCCCAGTGATCTGGGGGGCTGAGGCAGGAGAGTTGCTTGTACCTGAGAGTCGGAGGTTGCAGTGAGCTGAGATTGTGCCATTACACCCCAGCCTGGATGACAGAGCAAGACTCTGTCTCAAAGAATAAAATAAAATAAAATAGCATATATTAGTGCAGCCATATTCATCAGTTATTTTAGCTGTATCATCTCATAACTGGCTGCAGCTCCTCTATTACCACTTGTGCTTCATCTTTGTAGCCAAAATAGTTTTTTGCTACAAAGATGGTGTCTTTCCTTAAACCTCGTAAGCCGATGTCTGCTAGCTTCCAAGTTTCTGTAGCTTCCTCACCTCTTTTAACCTTCAGAAAATTATAGAGAGTTAGGACCTTGCTCTGGACTAGGCTTTGACGTAAGGGAATGTTGTGGCTGGTTTGATCTATCCAGACCCCTCAAACTTTTCTCCCTATCAGCAATACGGCCGTTTTGCTTTTTCATCTTTTGCTTGTTCGCTGGAGTATCACTTTTAATTTCCTTTAAGAACTTTTTCTGTGTCTTCACAACTTGGCTAATTGGTGTAAGAAGCCTAGCTTTTGGCCTCTCTCAGCTTTTGACATGTCTTTGTTACTAAGCTTAATCTTTTGTAGCATTTGACTTAAAGTGAGAGATGTGCAATTCTTCCTTTCACTCCAATACTTAGAGGCCATTGTAGCACTCTTAATTGGCCCAATTTCAATATTGTTTTGTCTCAGGGAATAGGGAGGCCCAGGGAGAAAAGAGAGAGAGAGAGAGAGAGAGAGAGAGAGAGAGAGAGATACGACAGAAAGGTCGATTCTTGGAACAGTCAGAATACATACATATTTGTGTAATATATACATATAGACATGCATATTCATAAATAGGTGAAAAACTATGTTTGCTGACCAATGTTTTAGTATTCTCCTAGTAGAAATTATACTGATATTGAAAGATTATTCATTAACTAAATTTAATAAAATCTATGTTCCTTATGTTAACTAAGGATCTTGAAAATTATGTAAAAATGGAGGCACTATAGACCATAATCACTGTTGATGTACAAAATTATCAGACTATATCCATGCTCAATTGAATACTAATTTTGTGATTTTTCATCATTCAAAACTTTATGTGAAAATATGTTGGTTTGTCTGATTAGTAAAATGGCATAAGAGTTTTGAGGAATGCAGATTAAATAGTGTATTCATGAGAAAACAGAGATTCATTGTGATAAATTTTATTATATTCTACATAGATAAAGTCAGACAGAAGACAAATAGCTGTTTTTAAACCAAAGTGATCAAACAAGTTTAATATGCCTAAAGAGTCACTTTGATTACATAAACCTGAATTCTCATATAATAAAGTTTCTGAAGCAGCGGTTTCTGATTTTCATTTGTTTGTTTGTTGGGGATGTGGGACATAGCATATTTAAAGTATTAGAACTTTGGTTTGTTTTCTAGGGATTCTTCGAATATTAGATTTATGTAAAGGTTTATTATTCTCTATAAAACAATCAGAACAGAGCTCCTTTGTGAGGCTTTATAGTCTATTTTATTAATACATTCCAGGTGTAGTTCAATATTTCAAGCTCACATAACAAGAGAAAAAGGGTTACAAGTATCTGGACTAAGAGCTTGCTGCTTCAGTTCTGCAACATCAGCCAGAGGTTAAAAGTAAACCCAGAATCACAACAACTGATGTCCCAGATCTCAACGAGTGGTTCCCCTTCCGGTGGGCACATCTTCACGTTGATTTGCGCCGACCAGTAGTCAGACAAGTAAACAAAAAGATTAACAAACCTGATCTACTTCTGTCCCAATCTGTATCATCCATTTGGACATTTTGGTGGGAAACCCCTCTAAACTGTCAAAATCATCTTCAAAATGTTAACATGTGATTGTCATACAAACATAAAATGAGCACATCTTAAAGATTTATTTAACTCATTGGTGAAGGAACCAGCAGGGGGATAAAGCCAGCCCAAAATGCTTTTGAGGTACTGAGTATTTAAAGGCAATGAAGACAGAATATTGGAATAAGGTTCCTAGGCTAGACAGACACTGATTTATGTCTGATAGCACAATAAAAATATAACCTTTGTTTTTTTTTCTGCACAGAATTCATTTTGTCTTTATCAGACAAAAATCTCTAAGTTACCATGTAACTTCACAGAGCCTAGGCTCTAATCAGTAGTACACAGTATGATAAAAAGATTCAAGGATTCATTCTCCTGAAGAAATAAATAATCCCTGCATGGGTATATCAGGCCAATGATTCCATATGCCATTGAATTAGGTCAAGCAGCCATCCTTTTACAGTAATTCCTCTTATCCACAGGGGGATACGTTCCAAGGCCCCCAGTGGATTTCTGAAACTGTAGATAGTACTAAACCTTACAAAGACTATTTTTTTTTCTATAGCTACATACCTATGATAAAGCTTAATCTATGAATTAGGCATAGGAGGTAGGAGATTAACAACAGTAACTAATAATAAAATAGAACAATTATAATATGCCAGCATCACTATGCTGGTACTTTGGGGCCATTATGAAGTAAAGTAAGTGTTACTTGACCACAAGCACTGTGGTGCAATGACATGATCTGATCACCAAGTGACAAAGTGACCAATGGGCAGGGAACAGAGTGTGGATCTGCTGGACAAAGGGGTGGTTCCCATCCTGGGTGGAATGCAGTAGGACAGTGTAAGACTTCATCACACTTCTTAGGATGGCATGCAATTTAAAACATATACATTGCTTACTTCTTGAATCTTCCATTTAATATTTTCAGACTGTGGTTGTTCCCAGATAATTGAAATTGTGGAAAGTGAAATCTTAGGTAGGTGGGGACTATTGTACCTTATTTTCAAGTTTTTGTTAATTTACTTAATATAAGTTGCTCTTATAGTTGGCTCCAGAGAACTTGCATGGACTTGTAGATTTCCACATTCAGGAGGTGAAGGTATCTTTCCTGCATTCAACACAAATATTTGACATTTATTATGTACCAGGCACTATACTAGTCCCCGGATATATAGCCATGAACAAAACATACAAAAGTCTCTGATGGCTCTAACATTCTAGTAGAGAGAGGTGGTGATAAGCCAGATGTATTCTATATCAGCTGGAGATAAGGGCTGTGGCAGATGTGCTGCAGCATGTTAAATGATGAGAAATGCTAAGAGAAGAATTAAGCAGGAAAGAGAGTTAGCATTTTTAGGAAAGGTGACCCAGAAAACACTCATGGAAGTGTCATTTGAGTAAAGATCGGAAGGAGATGAAGAGGGAGTGTTACCCAGTGTAATGCCTACGTGACATTGATGAAATTCTATCCTGCCCTAACTCTGCTTAAGAAACAGGACATCTGTGATAAAAATTTCCCTTTGTAACCAGGCCAGTTACGACTGGTTAGAACCAACTTCAACAAGACCCCAGGCTTCATTATAATCTCATTGTCTTGCCACATGACACTCCTATGAGCTCCATGACTATTGATAATTGCCATGACAACCGCTGGAAGAAGCCATGAAAGAACAAACAGGAAGGTGGCACTCTGATTCTGTAAAGTTCACCACCCATTTCTGGAAAGATGAATATTCTTCCCTTCACTTTTAAGGTCCAACCCCTTCATTAGAGAGACCCTATATTTTAACCCCCAACCTAGTCAAGAAGTTGACTTGTGAGCCATGCTCCTGCTTCTCAATTCCATGGCCAGCAAGTAAAGCCTGCACTGCTTAACACTCACTTCAGTTTGATGTATTGGCCTTGGCCTTGCTACACCAAATGAGGAAAGATCTCATCTTTTGGGGGACTGGCTTTGTGGGTTACAGGAGAGTGACAAAGTGACACACAGGAAGGAGTTGATGCTGTCCTCCAGGTTTCTCCTGAGTTTTGAAAACTTAGGAGAGAGAAACCCCTTATAGCCAGGGGGCGCCTAGATGCCACTTGAGACAGAACTTTGAACTTGTTACCATCATTGTCTATGGTTCTAAAAAGATTGGTAAGATTTGGGTTTGGTTGTAGCTTGTAGGAGACTTGGGGCTCACACTATACTTGTAACTTTTTACTTATAGATTATATTAAGTGCCAAAAATACTTAAATGACAAAAAAAAAATCATCAGATTCTCTTGGGAATTTTATTTTTTAGTGAAACTTAAAATATTTTTAAAACTTGTATTTTTAATTGATAAATGATATATTTGTGGGTTATGATGTGGTGTTTCAATATATCCATACATTGTGGAATGATCACAAAGTTCTCTCCTTTTCCTCTTCTTCCCTGTGCCCTAACCAGCCTCTAGTAACCACCATTTTATCCTGTACTTTTCTGAGTTCTACTTATTTTTTGAGTCTCGCTCTGTTACCAGGCTGGAGTCCAGTGGTGTGGTCTTGGCTCACTGCAGCCTCTGCCTCCTGGTTTCAAGTGATTTCTCTGTCTTAGCCTCCTAAATAGCTGGGACTACAGGCATGCACCACCATGCCCAGCTAATTTTTGTATTTTTAGTAGAGACAGGGTTTCACCATGTTGGCCAGGATGGTCTTAATCTCTTGACCTTGTGATCTGCCCACCTCATTCTCCCGAAGTACTGGGATTACAGGTGTGAGCCACTGTGTCCAGACGAGTTCTACTTTTTTAGATTCCACATATAAGTCAGATTATTTTAGGGACCTTAAAGTGATGCAACAACATGAATGCTATCTCACTCCTGCCTCAACCCATTTCAGAAAAAAAAAAGTAATTAAAAGTATGTACTCAAAACAACACAATGCCTTGTCTTTCCCTTTTCTTTATAAGCATATCTGGAAGTACAGTGCACCTGTCATTGATTTGGGTCTTAAAAATCCCTGTTTTTTCCATAATTTAATTTAATTTCAGCAGGTGAAGTACCACTAATGATATATATGTCAGGCAGACAGGAGTGGAAATATTAATTGCCCCTGCTTCAGTCTAATTTGTAAGTCCGTAAGAAATGTCAGTGATAGGCAGCATGTACTTCTTTTGATGCTGGTGAGTCAGCAGCACAGAGAGGGCTTGAATAGAAGCAACCCAAGTACATGATAGGAGATTCTTGGGTGTAATTGGCAACGTTGGTAGTGTAGTGAACCAATTAGTTTGATAACATGAGGAAGATCTCTCAGAAGAGCATATTAATCTTAGAAATACTAATGGAACAAAGTAGTCTTAAAAAGGTTGAGCGCAGTGGCTCATTCCTGTGATCCCAGCACTTTGGGAGGCTGAAGCAGGTGGATTGCCTGAGGCTGGGAGAAGTTTGAGACCAGCCTGGCCAACATGGTAAAACCCCCCCGTCTCTACTAAAAATACAAAAATTAGTCAGATGTGGTGTTGGCACATGCCTGTAATGCCAGCTACTAAGGAGGCTGAGGCAAGATAATTACTTGAACGTCGAGATGGAGGTTGCAGTGAGCCAAGATGGCACCACTGCACTCCAGCCTGGGTGACAGAGTGAGTTTCTAAATCAGCAACAAGAACAACAAAACAGGCCCTTTGCATCCTTCAGTACAATTGTTCAGAAGCACCAGGTTGCAGCCTCTGCAGTGTCATGGTAGTAGTGGATCTGAGTCAGCAATTCAAGGGGATTTTCAATTTCAATTAAAATTCCTGCTTGACCTTAACCTCCTCTCTTTTCCCTCTTATCAAAAGGACTCAAGTTTTTTGTGTACTTACAAGATTCTAAACTCCTCCTAGGCACCTGTGTAGCGCTTAGCATATCACAGGTATGCAATCAAAGTTTGCTGAATTGAATAATGAGGGATGGCGGAATGTGCCACCCCCACATATGCCACTTTGGCATAGGATTATTTTGAGCTGAAGGCAATTGAGAAGAAATAGATAAAAGAAAAGCTCCCTGTCTTTCCCCAATTTTCCTCACAGCAAGACGTAAATTTGTACTGATGTCTCCTTTCTCCTATCTATTAAGGAGGAAGTTAATCACCAGTGACAGCTCTAAATGCTTATCAGCTTTCAGATGTTTGGCTGCACAGGGAATCTACATAACAAACTGTGCTAACTAGCCCTTATCTTCCATTAGTTTTCCTCACATATTTACCTTCCTATAATTTGTTGCCCCAGATTTTTTTTTTAACAGAGATGGATTTTTCTACGTTGCCCAGGCTGATCTTGAACTCCTGGGCTCAAGTGATTCTGCAGCCTCAGCCTCCCACAGTGCTAGGATACAGGCATGAGCCACCAGGCCCAGCCTGCACTAGAAATTCAGTCTTTTTCCTCTGTGTCTCTAAAACGTATTTTTGTTGTTGTTGTTGTTGTTGTTGTTGTGATACTATATACACCTTTATTGAATTACTTATCACTGAGTACTCCCATATATATATATATACAAGATGCTCATGTTAAACTTCTGTTTGTTTTTCTCTTGCTGTATTATTTGTCAATCTAATTTGCAAGGCCCCACTTGGAGAACCTAAGATGAGTAGAGGGAAGAAGAATTTCTTTTCCTCCCCAACAGTAACAGCATTGCCACTAAATCTAATACCACTTACGGACACTGATAATGATAGTAACAGCTACTGAGAACCATGTGGATGGTGCCAGACACTGAGAAGGCGCTCAGTAGGAGTCCTCTTACCTACTCCTCCCAGCCACTTTATGAGGGAAACTTAAAGGTGAATCCATAGCACAAAGTTAAGTAGTTTGTCCAAAGTTATGTGGTGTTATCAGTCCTAGGCTTGACGTCTGAATCCTCTTTCTTCCACATTACTTACTCTGCCTCCAGATAATCATGGTGGTTTTTCATAACAACCAAAACAAGAAAAAGGAAAAACTATTTTAAAAGTTCTTGCATATTATAATCTTGTGTTAAAGCACCAAATAAGGTCGCTCATGGAAAGAACCTTTAGCACAGATTGAAAATGAGGACTTTTTACTTTTATAGCTGTGTCCCACTTAGAATCACTTTTCATCTAAAAAAAAAAGAAGCAATTTCATGAAGTGCTAATTTTAATCAACTTACATCTGCATAAGGACTTCCAGCCTTCTCTTGCATATTCCAGTACATAATTTTTCCCTTTCCAGGCTAGACAGCACTGAAGAGATTTACAGCTGGACTCCGCAGTTGCATATACCAGTGAAAACATTAGACTGTCCTCTCCAATTTTGAAGACCTTCTCTTTTTATGATTATTATTTATACAGAAGGGCCTCCCTTAGCATAGCAATACATGTTAAATGAAATTAAAAATCAGAGTAAATTTAAGGCTCTTCCTGCCTTTGAGAAAAGTTTGCCTATTCTGTTGATTTTCTACTAATATGGTTATGAAATTTCAGCAATTTCTAAGTTGAGGTAAAGAGATCAAACATTTTCTGTTGTTTTTTTCTCTTCGTAATTCTGATATGCTATAGGGGCTCCTACAGTGGTTCTCTCCACTCGATACAAATGTTATAGTTGGATGTGGTTGCCTTTGTTAAAGTAGATGGCCTTTTCTGCCCTAAAATAACTTTATTAAGGCTCAAAAGTGGAGCATTTACTTTTCCGCTCTTAGAAATAACTTCAAAATACACCTTTTTGTTTCCATGGTTAGGAGCCAGGTAAGTTCTCAGTAGAAATAACCCAATATTCAGTTTTGTTTTAGAAGCACAAATCTGCTTTCTAAGGACTCCTGATACCCCATCACGCACTTGAAATCAGAGTCGCTTCTCCATCCTTGTGTCGTGAGATTATACCAGCTCAATTATTAGCAGCTCAAGAACCCTTCTACTTCCTGATGTTTAGTGAATGGTGTCTTAGGAATGGTTGTGCACGATTTTCCTCATTTCAAACATACAAGCTGTCTTCTTCCTTTTCAGGCTCCAGTTGACTTGATGAGATTGATAAGTTTTCTTTCTTTTTTAAAAAAACATGCATTTGTGATACCATTTCATTGTTAACGTGAGCAGATTTCATTGTTTGTTTGCTCCAGCCATGGCATTCATTAGATTGAACATAAGCTAGGTCTCAGAAATAATTACCTTTGAAAATCATCCTGATTCCTCCCCTATCTGAGTCATAGAACAAAGATCTCCTCCAAAAATGGTCCTTCTTCCCATCTTCTCAAGGTGTCTCTGATCCTTACTGTCTCTCTTTGCCCTTTTGGTTCTCCTTTTATGTACACAGACTCACAGAGGCATGTACAGGCATTATGCCTTTGTTTCTCTTTCTCTCCCTTGCTCCATACTTCTGAGTGGTCACTGACAGGTAGTGAGTGGTTCTGGATGCACTCCTTCCTTCATGGTGGTGACGAGAAGCTGACCCTGTTGAGGGTAGACATCACTGACGGACTGGAAGAGGTGGGACTTAAACAGGACTGAACTTGCCAGGTCGTTGTTCTTCCATGACTGCTCCTGCTGTGCTCAGGGCTACACATTATCTTTTTTGTCTGATAATTGTGTATTTCCAATAGTTTCTTAGGTCTGCCTGTTTTTTCTTCCCTACTAGGATAATAGATCAGAATGTTCATAACACAACCATGGCTGTTCATTTTCAAAGAAATTAGTTTGTGTTGCAGGCGTAACTAAAAAAATCAATCAGGTTATTGCTGGTGGACAGCATGTATACCCAAAGGTGATTTAGCCTGGTTTATCTTTGTTCTCAAGAACTAGTCCTTTAAATATAAACCTCTTAGAAGGTTTAAGACACCAACATGATTCTTCACTAAAAGCTCCAGATAAATGATGCTCTACCTGTGTTTACAAAGGCAATAAAAATAGACTACAGGGTGACTACCTGGTCAATTTAACAAATCAGAATGAATTATTTTTAAACTTGTCTTTATATTTGTCTTTAGGAAGATACATTTAATTCTCTCTCTTTCAAATGTGGATTCTTAGTATCTCCACGATTTTAATTTAAGTTCTTCATCACTCAGAGGTCAACATATGGTATGTCTCTTTTTCTTATTTTTAATTAAAAAATCTACATTTAAAAAATCATTTTAGATGAACTTTACAATGTGTAAGAAATTTGAACAATAATTTGGTTATTTTGTTTACCAGTGCCATAGAAGCAGCTAATTGTAAATATCCTGGGTGATGGGCCATTTCCAATTCAAATGGGTAATCATAGGTATTTGGGAGAGATCCTTGCCAAGTTGTGATATGAAGATAATAGCCATCACCAAGCATCATTAGGCATTTATAGTTGTATTTAAATAAGACAATAAGCTTATGTTTTCTGGACATAAATATACAGAACAAGCATCTCTTCATATGACCTTTAAGTTGCAGCAGTTACAACTATCATTTATTATAAGTTTTACATGTACATTATTATCAGGCTAAATATTCTTATCATTTCCATTTTATAGTGAGAAAACCAAGGGGCATGTCTTTCATTTTCTTCTCTATATTGTTTTTGTCCGTCAAGGTTTTTTTTTTTTTTTAATTTTTTCATTTGTGAAATCAGGTGTATTGGAACCTTTGGAGTTGAATAGGGTTTGAGTTAATGGAGTATGTGACATATTTATTAAATCAAAAGAAAAGCACTCTAATTATATAATCTTATGCACAACATAATTAGAAACAATAATCTCTTTTCCTTTTTTGGGAGACTCAACAGATAGTAAATGAAAAATCCTCCAATGCACAATGTACTATATATATAAACAGGTAGAAATACATTTGTTTACTGCACTGAGTTTTACATACCCTGATGAAAGAGCATTTTAGAAAAAAGCTGACTTGAAATCTGAAAAATTATTTTACTCCATTTTGCCTTTTTGAAACCATAACACATGAAAAAGTATAAAAATCTTAAAAATATGCAAAGCCAAAAAACTAGTTTGCTTTCTACCACATCTTATCCTACGCAGTTTTTCTTCCTAAAGTCAACCACTGTAATCAGGGTAATCAATATACTGTGTATCCTTCCACAAAACTTTATGCACAAAATGTTAGCAGGACATACAAACTGCTCCTCACCATAATTTTTTTTTGCTTGGTAATATATCTGATAGATCATTCCAAATCAGTTCATAAGTTGTTTTTCATCTTTTAAACAACTGAAAATATTCTATTGTCTGAGCAAACCATAACGTATCTAACGTGTCTCACACTTAAGCATCTTCTTCCCAGATAAAGAAGCAAAAAGACTCTCATTTTGTTTTCTCGCTCTGTTTTTCTTCATATGCTGGAGTTTGACTTTACTTAGACACTCACATCACTTCTCTACTCCACTGTTCCTGAACAAACACAGGCCTGTATGACAGGGATTTACTTTTCCATATTTGCACAGCATCACATCTGCTTGCAGTTTACTTTGACAATGAATAGAGAATTTGGGATCTTTGTCATAATCTGCTGAAACCCAAATTGAGGTTTGCTGATCCTGGGATCTTGAACCAATGTGTCCTTTAAGTCATTTTCATTTTGTCAATCCTGTCCAGGAGGAATTCAGTTTTTTTCCACAGCAATCTCTGTCTGGATGAATGCTTTAATCTATATAATTTTAAATAAATTTGTTTATTAAATTTAATAATGAGCTTTGTCAGAGTCAGTATATAAATATTATTATGTAAATATCTGCATTATGAAAATGTGCAGAAATGTATTCTTTAATTCAACAAAAATACAACGAGTGCACTATTACAGGTGGTAGGCTAGGTATGGATAAATAGGGTATGGTTTTTGCCCTCAAAGGCAAAATTTATATTATACCTGTTCAGAAGCATATAAAAAGAGGTAACTTCTACTGTTTCAAAGGTAGAGGCTTGATTATGTCTTACAGGGTTTTACATTTGTTGAAAACTTACATATGTTAAATTTACTGTGTTAAAAGTAATTATGGTCTAGTTAGGTTATCTGATCTTCAACCACCTAAATGATTGTAGTCCTCCAGACCAGATCAGTCATGCAGGGGATTATCTTGAGGCAATGGTAGCTTCTAAGTGGACTATGAAGCATGTTATCTCAGAGAACACAGAGCAGAAAGGCTTATGGACCAATTAAGACACTTGTATCATATAGTTTATTGAATCAATTTGAAATACACAATGAGAGGCAAGGGTAAGGAGATGGAGCAAGTTAATATTCTTAGATTAGGATCCAAGTGGATGAAAGCAACATAAAACCTGAGTCCTAGGTATCATAATGTTCATATATCTTCTTTCTTTCTCTTACTTGCCAATGCTGTGAAAATGGATAAAAAATAAATGATGTCAGTCTTCCTTGCCAATAATGTGATTATGAGAACCAGAGGTGAGGTTTGAGCTACAGGTTCACAGACAAAAGGAGTCCTGAGACAATGATACATGCTGTTCTACATACACAAAGGCCAGAATGAGACCATACTGGGTATCGTCAATGGGTGGCTGAATTTGAGGGTGACATAGCTGTCATCCTAGAGGTAGCACGATTTGGTTTTTCCATCTATTTCTATCTAATATTAAACAAAACTCCTTTATGCATCATTATATTTTTAGTTTATTCTATTGACCAATGACTGGCAGGCCTTACATGTTACTATGTCTATATATAACATGTCACATGAATTTTACAAATTTCTCACAAGTTACTTGCTTACCCATTATCTATACTTAACACATTCTCTGAGTTTCACGTATTTCTTACAACTTTTGCTAAATATGCCTAACAATTCTTATGAGTTCAATCCATCCTGTTTCTTTTCTTGTCTTCTATAGCAGAGTTGAATATTCTTAAACAGTACAGAAAATGGACATTTATAAGACCTTATTCTTGAATTCCAATCCATTTTCCACATGGTGTTGGCCTTAATTTCAATAGTTCCAAACTGAATTTACTGTCTTTCACTCTAAAACCCTCTTGGTTGTTCTCTACAATGATGAATAGTATGAATTTTCCCCCAATCATAAAGTTATTTTTGCTTGTTTCCTCTTTTTCTCAGAATCACTAACACCTGTTGCTCTTTTCTTCAGTCTTTCATCTTCTCTCCTTCACCACTGCCACAGAGTTAGTCCCAGGTTTTCATAATTTCTCTTTGGAGCTATTAAAATTGTGTATTAATTAGTTTATCTGTTCAAAGACTCTTCCACTTGCCGCCAGCTATTTTACTCCAATACAATCCGATTCCTGATTCCCTGTCCAGTATCCTCCTGATATGGTTAGGCTTTGTGTCCCCACCCAAATCTCATTTTGAATTGTAATCCCCATAATCCCCATGTATTGAGGGAGAGACCTGGTGGGAGGTGATTGGATCATGGGGGCAGTTTTCCCATGCTCTTCTCATGATAGTGAGTGAATTCTCTTGAGATCTGATGGTTTTATGGGTGTTTGACAGTTCCTCCTCCACATGCTTTCTCCCTCCTGCCACCTTGTGAAGAGGAGGGCTTCTTCCCCTTCTGCTATGATTGTAAGTTTCCTGAGGCCTCCCAAGCCATGAGGAACTGTGAGTCAATTAAACATCCTTTGTTTATAAATTGCCCAGTCTATAGCAGTTCTTTATAACAGTGTGAGAACAGATTAATATACCTCCCATCCCAATCCCTCATCCAGGATTTTCTCCTAAAAATCATGCATGTTCATATATATGAACACTGGCATATATTCTTTTTTTTTTTTTAATTTAATTTTGAAATAATTCTAGGTTCATAGGAAATTGCACAAATGATGTAGAGAGATCCTAGTGCACTCTTATTCTAGCTTCCCCCAGGTACGTGATTTTTTATGTTTGGAATACTGCTCCCTCCCTTAATTACCTGGTATGTGTATTTTTTGGAGATGGGGTCTAACTATGTTGACTAGGCTGAAGTGCAGTGGCTATTCACAGCCATGATCATAGCTCACTGTAGCCCCTGACTCCTAGCTTCAAGAGATTCTCCTTCCTCAGACTTCCAAGTAGCTGGACCACAGGCATATGCCACTGAGCCTTGCTGATGACCTGGTATATTTTCAATTATTCTTTAAGATCCAACTTCAGTGCCATAATGTTGTCCTGACTTCTCCCCCTCAGTCCTGAATTAATCACTTCCTCCTTGCTCACATTTCCCTCAGGGCCATATACCCATCTTCCCTGACAATCCTTGGCCACTATGAGGACAAGAACGATGTTTTATTTATCTTTGAATCCCTGGGAACTAACTCAAATCATAGCACATGTTAAGTGCTCAATAAAAATATGTTGAATTTAATTTAAATTATATCCTATTTCTAGGAAATAGGATGTAAAAATCCAGTTGTAGAAAACAAATGTGTTTAGTGGGTGATGTTTTAACCAGGGGTGTTATTGTGGTTTCCTTTCTATATGATCTGTTCTGTGGTGAGCAGGTCTATGCAAACCCACCCTGAAAAGCCAAGGAAGCTGAGAGGCAGAAGAAAGCAGCTGACAAATCCAGTTTATCAGAAAGAAACATTTAATAGGGACTTACCAACAGAAGCCCTAGTCTTGGGAAGCTGCCAGAAAAGATGGTAGATCTCTGCACTATCATCCCCTAAACCCAGGACTCAAATACCATAGGGAAGGAATATGTAGGACAATTATAGAGAAAGGCAAGAATGCTATGGGTATCTGCCTAAGGGCAGGATTTACAGTAACGGTAGATAAAGTGGAAATCTTAGAGAGTTTCCTGAAATAAGGAAAAACCAGAAATTAACATGGTGAATTAGCATCTAAGATGGAGTTGTGGCCTTCACATGATCTTTCCTGGAGAAAAGTAAAATATAAGTCAATTTTCAAAAAATATTTACTATCATGTTCATGAGTCTACCTACTGCGTAGTATGAGATAAATATTAAAACATCTATTCAAATGGAAAATTCCAATCTGAAATTTGAAACGTTGTATTCTCTGTGCTTATTGTTCCAAATATATAGTAATAATATCACTCGTGGGATTGGGGATTTTGTCCTGACTCATGCTTCCTTCTCTGGTAGAAAGGTTGCATGTGATCTGAAATCACAGAGGCCCCTGTAGGCTCTGAGTTTGAACTAGGAGGCCATATGAACATGTTGGCTGGACCTCAGTCCCTCCTAAAGCTCTGTCTCATGTGTGCCCTTGATCAAGTCCTCTGATCTTCTCCTTCACCTGTCGACCTCAGCTGTCCATCCACAGGAGGGAGGCAGCTAGACACAGTAGCTGCAGCTGGTACCCATTGTGAGAACTTTGCTGCTCTGGGAGAGTGGCCATACTGCTTCCTTGTCCCACAGCTCACCATTGCTGCACAGACGTTGTGACAGAAGCCATAATTCCATTGACCATATCCCCAAAAGTGTTTCTATTAGCATTTTTTTTAAGGGCAACACACTGACATTGAGGTTATAAAGACTGTGATGGCAGCAGTGAGGAAGCAAGAGCATGATACCATCAAGGTCGTAGGTGAATGCAGTGTCTTTTGTATGGACACTCACTTTGTCAGCTACCCCTGGTGAAGGGCTCACCACAAGTGCCATGCCAGCCTGCCCTGTCTTACTTCACCACATCCAGCACCTGGCCATACTGCTGGACTCTGGAGTCACATCCTGTCCCTTAGCCTCTCAAGCTTGCGTACAGTCTTATAAGTTTTCTCACCAAAATGGACTATCTCATTCCTTTCTGGAGAGGACTAGACCTAGTTCCAGAAGAGGATTGAGAATAGATGCCCTGTCCTTTCCCTCTCTCTCTCTCTAGTCTTTTTCAAGTTTCTTTTCCCCCATACAAATTCTTCTTATTTCCATCAGCCCAAATACTAAATGCTCCTTTGAATATTCTTTCAGCAACTCTACATGAGGCATAGCTGAAAGATCTTGCTGCAGGTTGGTTAAGTTGGAGGTAGGGTTGTTATTCCTATGATCACGAGCCCTGTTAATAAAAAATATCATGTTCCGAACATTTAACACAACTTCTTTTTGCCTTTGGTCTTTCATTAATTTAAAAAGAAAAAGGAAAGCTTTTGGGGGGTTTCATTTGTTTGGGTTTGTTTGTTTTTGAGGTGCAGGGGAAAATGAAGTACTCTTTCACCTGTAAATTAGAAACAGAAGAATCAGACTTTATGTCATCCTTTTGACCTCAGTAGCAACTGGTCTTCAGAAACGATCATGCAGGCATTTCTACAACTGGGCACTGAAGTTAATTTTCTTTTCCTGCCATCTTGGAAGTGAAAACAAAGATTCATTTATTTTTTTTTAAGAGACAAGGTCTCACTTTGTTGCCCAGGCTGGAAGGCAGTGGCACCATCGTAGCTCACTGCCGCATTGACCTCCTGGGCACAAGTGATCCTCCTGCCTCAGCCTCTTGAGTAGCTGGGATACAGGTGTGTGCCACAATGCCTGGCTAGGTTTTGGATTATTTTTGTATAGACGGGGTCTCACTGTGTTGCCCAGGCATGTCTTGACCTCCAGACCCAAGTAATCCTCCTTCCTTGGCCTCCCAAAGTGCTGGGATTACAGGTATGAATCACTATACCTGGCCATTAAAACAAGGGTTTTTCATTGGTTTCAAAGGCCCAAACCAATGAAAAATTGGAGTGAGTGACACAAAATTTTTATTCTTGACATCTGATGTTTAAAGAGCAGTGGGAGATAACGTTCAAGTGGGTCTTAGGTGGATTGAAAGATGGATTCAGATATTCCACCTTTCTGCAGGGTGAAATATCTCTCTTGTGAGTAAATCATTCAAAACAATAGGCCAGGAGGCAGATGAGTACTGTCAGTCAGCACATGCTCTTCTGTTTTGTGGAAGAACTTATAAGAGTGGTGATTGGTTGAGTAGAATAGTTCATTAAAGTAAATTTCAATGGCCAGAAAAGTAAGTTTGCATTTTAGAACTGTTTCAGGAAAAAAAGCACTTTGTAACATGATATTTTGGAGTTCATAAACTAACTCACTACAAATAAATGACAAATCTATGAGGTGATGGGTATGCTAACTACCCTTATTTGATTGTTATACAACATATACATATATCAAAACATTCAAGTGTACCCCATAAGTATGTGCAATTATGATGTGCCAACTAAAAAAAAATTCATTGGCTAAGTAAGATTGTCTTGATTATCTGCAGAGAGCAAATCAGTGAAGAATCTTAGGAAGTAATAGTTGTGTTTTCTATAGAAGCCTTTCTATCATCCAATCCTATACCATGTTAGTACCCTACAATGATTGTAAAAGTGCAGCGCTGAAAAAGTTTTCATCTAAAGAAATAATTTAAGGTATTCAATTTTTGTTCTTCACAGAGGTTATTTTTGGTTGAATTTTATTGCAAGTGTAGTTATTGTTTCTTATCTGGCAACATTCTCTTGTCAGTTCTATTTTTAATCTCTTTCCCTCCTCCCACCTATAGCTAAGACCACATCTTGCTCTCTATCCAAATAAAAATCTTCTCTTTGAAATCAATAAAACTAAAATGACAAAAGTAAGGAGAAAAATGTATGTTAGCCATTTTATTATTTCTAAATAGAGTCTTAAAACTACAATCGATATTTTGGGATTAGACAAAATGCTTTTTTAGTTTCATTGAAATATCCAATACAAAATTTACATTTGTTGGTTACAGTATTGTGGTGGTAAGCTTCTCAGAACCCCAAAGCTGATAATTGCCTCTGAGGAAGAAAGTACTCTGAGATACTCTAAACTAGTGGTCCCCAAACTTTGTGCCACCAGGGACCGGTTTCGTGGAAGAAATTTTTTCCACGGACTGGAGTTGTGGGGGTGGTTTGGGGACGATTCAAGTGCCTTACCTTTATTGTACACTTTTTTTCTATTATTACATTGTAGTATATAATGAAATAATTATACAACTCACCATCATGTAGAATCAGTGAGAGGCCCTGAGGTTGTTTTCCTGCAACTAGATGGTTCCATCTGGGGGCGATGGGAGACAGTGACAGATCATCAGGCATTAGATTCTCATAAGGAGCATGCAGCCTAGATCCCTCACATGAGCAGTTCACAATAGGGTTCATGCTTCTGTGACAATCTAATGCCACCACAGATCTGACAGGAGGAAGAGCTCAGGTGGTGATGTGAGTGATGGGGAGCAGCTGTAAATACAGATGAAGCTTTGCTCACTTGCCCACCGCTTACCACCTGCTGTGCAGCCCAGTTCCTAATAGGCCACAGACCAGTAATGACCCATAGTCCAGGGCTTGGAGACCAGTGCTCTAGGCCAGTACCGTCCAATAGAAATATAATATGAGCCTCATATATGATTTAAGATCTTCTAGTCATTATGTTTAAAAAGCCAAAAAGGATATGTTGATTTTAATAGTATATTTGATTTAATCCAGTGTATCTAAAGTATTTCGTTGCAATCAAAATGTAAAGAATTGAAATATTTGACATTCTTTTCTATCATACTAAGTCTTCAGTATCTTGAGTGTATTTTATATGATCCCAGTTTTGACTGGCCACATTCCAAGGGCTCAATAACCCTTAAAACCACGTGACTAGTGGTTACCATACTAGATAGCACAGCTCTAGAAGGTAAATATAATAAAATTAGTACATGGTCTAAATATATACACAACTATATATAGTTTAAAAACACTTCATACTCCTAGCAATGTTAGAGTTTTCTGAACATAATTTTTTAATTAGATTGTGGAATCTATTATAGTGGATAGATATTTAAAATGAATTTAATTTAGAAATTATTTTTAAAAAGAGAGACACAACTTCTCTTTCATGTGTTGATTTATGCACATGTGTCAGTTGAGTTTCTCTGTCTTAATTTTAATCAAGAGCTTTCTACAGTCTTTTATCACTTCTTAATGGCTTGAGTCTTCTTAATTTTTCTTGTTAAAAATATATTGAATGAATAAATTCAGCAGCATGGCAGTTTTAGAACCAACAGTGCAATTTTTTCAGTTAGTTGAAAGCCTACTTTTCTGATAGGCGTGGCTTTGAGTTTACATTTGGAAACAGTCATTGGCTTTTCCCTTTGATTAATGACTATTACTAGGAGGAATGCATCATATTCTTTATCAATGTCTTACTTTTTCTTTCCATTTAAAATTATTTTCAAGTCAAATTTACCTTTCAAGACTCAGATTGGCTCGTATCTTAAAATTTCTGCTAAAAGATCCATAATATTCTTGGATTTAATACAGTCTTGCTTTAAGTATTTTAGATATATTTTCTTTAACAGTGACAGAAAGTCACTGTTCTCAGTGACATTGGAGGTCAGGGGGTAAACTTGCATTTCACTGGCTTTGAGACCAGAATGTGAGTTAGAAGAGCGAACAGCCAGAACACTGTGCCTCACCCCACTTATTTTCCCCACTCACCTTTGTAATGTACTCATTCTATTGCAGAGATAACACTTTTTTTGTGTGCAAAAAATATCCCTACGGTTAAGTGACACCCAAGTGTAACTACAAAGGAGAAAAGTAGGAAATTAAAAATTCTTAAATAGTTATTTAACAGAAAATAGCATGTTTGGGTAAACTGAAATAAGGGTATTGAATATATTAATATGCAGATGTAAGCAAACTGCCAGATGGAAAAAAGAAAAAGTGGTATCTGAAATCAGTTAGTCAGAGTTCCTGTGGATGCAAAGGCTGCTATCTTTGAAGACAGGAGCCAGCAAACTTTCTGGAAAGGACCAGGTAGTAACTATTTTAGGTTTTGTAGGCCATGTAGTCTCTGTCACAACTACCCAACTCTGCCATGGTAACTTGAAAAGCAGCCACAGAAAATATGTAAATGAATGCACATGGCTGTGCTCTAAAACTTTATTTACAAGCACAGGCTGTTGGTTGGATCTGGCCCATGGGCCATAGGTTGCCAACTTTGATAGAAGAGATAAACCTCAACAAAAGATCTGTTTAGTAGCTACATCACAACTTTCAGCTCCTGTTACTTGGAAATACCTGCACCATGGGAATAACTTTCTGCTGAATCAAGTCACATTTCTCACAAAGAAGCATGACTTTTATGCATATTCCCATACCCCAAGGTAGCTATTTTATTAGCTAAGGTGTGTGTTTGATTGTTCTAACAGAAGCTGGAAAAATAGTGCCTTAAGCAAGAGAGAAAATAATTTCTGTCGGATGTAACTCCCATGCGTAAGCAGGCTGGGGCTGATGGGTGACTCCAGGTTGTTACCTCATCTTCATCCTATTATGCCTCACACAACCCAGTCTGCCTTGCAGCTAAAAGGAGGAGGAAAAGGGAAAGGGACAGGCATATTCCTTCTCTTTAGGAATACAGCAGCCATGAGAGAACTTCCCCTTTGCCCTCTGAAGGTTCACTGAGAAATCAACTGACAAAAGGCAGATTTGTAGGAGAAGGCCTACAACATTTATTTTAATGTTCAAAGGCACAGGAGAATCACATGAGATTGATTACCCAGTAATCCAGTGAGGTACCCTTCTTCACAGGGCAAGAGGAGCTAGGGCAAATATGGCAATTTGAGGGATAGTTAAGTGATGTCTTGGGGAAATGAATGAACTTGGAGAACATACAATGGCCTGGGACAAAGTCTGTTGGGCCCGCAGAGCAGAAAACAGCTGGTAAATGTTTCTGTCTGAAAAACTGAATGGGACTTAAATAGAAGACAATGGTTGGTGACAAAAATCTGTCCAGGTTTGACCAACTTCAGTCTTTCTTCCTGTGATCTGGTTCAGTTAATGACCACTCATGGAAGGAACCAGAGGTAATTGTTTTCTTCTTTGGTGGATCCATACTTTTGGCAGATAAGGAGAGTCCAGACTTCAGAGGATGGCTTCATCCCGTGCTTTGGGAGAGACAGGATTGAGACATGAGTGTGTGTGTTAGGGGGAAGATCAGAGACACCTTGAGGCTTATGCTTTTTTTTTTTTTTGAGATGGCGTCTCACTCAGTCGCTCAGGCTGGAGTGCAGTGGTGTGATCTCAGCTCACTGCAGCCTCTGTCTCCCAGGTTCAAGCAATTCTCATGCCTCAGCCTCCCGAATAGCTAGGATTATAGGTGTGTGCCACCACGCCCAGCTAATTTTTGTAATTTTAGTAGAGACAGGGTTTAACTATGTGTCCAGGCTAGTCTCAAACTCTTGGCCTCAAGCAGTCTGCCTGCCTCAGCCTCCCAAAGTGCTAGGATTACAGGCGTGAGCCACCGCAGCCAGTCAAGGTTGCTTATTTTTTTTTTTTTTTTTTGAAAGAAAGAAAAAGAGAGGAAAGAAAGTGAGAGTGAAAGAAAGAAAAAAAAAAGAATGTATGAGAGAAAGAAAGAGGAAGAGAAAGAGGGAGAGAGAATGGGATTCTTGTTCTATTGCCCAGGCTAGAATGCAGTCTAAAAATGGGTATTAAAAACCTCTATTATGCCAATAATTGTACTTAACAATGGAGACAGGAAGGAATAAGAGATGAAAATAACAAACAAGCAGCCAACCAATATTT